>JAPKLW010006493.1:0-17273 GCA_026898455.1 Plectranthus barbatus | reverse complement strand
CTTTGTCCTAAGCAACTTGACCCATGTATAGCGCGAGTAGTCATCAACTACTACCAGCGAATATCGCCTTCCTCCAATGGTTTGCGGCGTTACTGGTCCAAACAGGTCCATATGTAACAGCTCAAGTACCTGACTGGTACTGGGGCAAACAGGTGACTGGCTCTTGAAGGACTTCTTGGTTTGCTTGCCTTGCTGGCATGCCTTGCAAATTCCTTCCTTCTTGAACGAGCCCTTGGGAAGACCATCCACAAGATCATGCTTGGCCAGATAGTTTATCGTTCTGAAGTTCAGATGACTCAACCTTTTGTGCCACAACCAGTTAGCTTCCATAGAACTGGTGGCCATAAAGCATGTATCAGTCTTCCCGCTTTGCCAGTCAACGACATAAAGGCCTCCTTTCCTGACACCTCTCAACTTGGTCTCACCAGAATCTTCATTCTTGATCTGGCACCCAGACTTGTCAAACACAATGGTATAACCATTGTCGCACAGCTGACTGATGCTCAGGAGGTTGTGCTTCAGATTGGTAACAAGGGATACGTTGACAATACGCACATCATCTTTCTCTATGCATCCCTTGCTGATAACTCGGCCCTTGGAGTTATCACCAAAGATAACTGGAGGTCCTCTGACCTTGGTGAGCTCAGAAAACAGAAACTCCTCACCAGTCATATGAGCGGAGCAACCACTGTCTATGATCCACTCGCTCGACCTCTGAAGCTGATACGCATGATCCTGTTCCTGCAAGAAAAATGAGATCATTTAGGTCCCCGATCATCAGCGGGTCCTGCAGGGTTAGATCTCTGGATCATTCCTTTCGGAATCCAGACTTGAGTAATTTTCAGCTCGGTGTTATCCTTGCTGACATCACTCGTGGCCTTTCCCTTCCTTCTAAAATAATGCATGGTTTTGGAAGGTGTGGCTGTGTGTGCAGATCCTCTGGAGGTATTCTTCCTCCAAGAGTGTCGGAAATTTCTTTCCGACTGATCGTGTTGCCTTGGTGGTCTCTGAAATTGAGGGCCACGATGATTAGCCTTCCCAGCCCTTGAGAAAAGGTTTTGATTGGGCTCAGGCCTCCGATAGGTATTCCTCCTATCGGGAAATGTCCTTCTCTCAGTGTTTCGCTGAGACTGGAACCCCTTGTAAGTATGCTGATAACTGGCATACTTGTAAGGTTGTGCGTGGAATCTCTTGACAGCTGGTGCTGGCTGTCGAATTCCACTGGCAGCTGACGCTGACTTCCTTGCCTTAGAATATTTCGGCTTAGTCTGCGTCTTTGGGTATGCTGGCGTCCTGTCAGCAGAGGATCTTGCCAGTTGAGGATTTTGTCTTGATGACTCACCTATGTATCTGGACTTATGGTTCCTATGCTGATCAGCCATTCGGGATTGACTGGTACTACCAGCTGGTGCTGATGCATTTACCAGTTTACCCTTACCCTTATGAGTAGAGATTTGTTCGGGTTGATTTATGCTCAAATCTTATGTAAATCCCAACCCGGACTTATCAGAAGGCTTTATCCAATGACTTAGAGCTGCCTCCAAGTCTTTCGAGCCTTTATTTAGAAAATTGATTTTGTTTTCTTGCTCCAGAACGAGATTGTGAAAATTATCTCGCTCAGTTTTTGTAATTTGAAAGTTTTGGAGCAACTCAAAGTGAGTCTTTTTCAAACTTGCTAGCTCTTCGCTGATGGACCTCGATTTTTCAATCTCACTGGTCAAAACAGTAATTTGATCTTTCAGCGAAGCATTTTCACCAGCCAAAACATTTTTCATTTCATAGAATTTTAAAAATTCATGCTGAAGAACATCTAAAGTGACGTCTTCTGAGTCGGAGCAATGCGACTCAGAATCGTCTATGATTTGTACTGGCATGATATGCAATTGAGGAACTGATTGTACCTCATTATCAGCGGCAAGTGCCAGTTCTTCCTCATTGTCAGCATTTTCTTCAGCTGGCTCTTCTCCGAGAGCTGCCATAAATGCCAGGAGAGCTTCCTCTTCCGACTCTCCATCTGACTCATACTCCCCATCATCATGGTCGGGTATGTCAGGCACCTCAGTCCTTGTCAGCATGGCTTTGGCAACAGCCTTGGAAGCGCGCTCTTCAAAGAGCTTCTTCAGCCTTTCCCTCTCAGTTTTGTCCACCTGCGGACATTCAAACTTTAAGTGATCAGGGGATTGGCACTGATAGCAAGCACGAGGAGCTCTTTTGACGAATTTTCCGTCAGTTGAGCTAGCAGAAACTCCCTGTTTTGACTTGGCTTTTTCCAGTAGGATAGCCAGTCTTTTCATCTGCTGCTCAAGTTCTGCGACTGAGCTCTCGCTGCCTTTGGAATGAGATCCTGATGCGGACTGGATCTCCTTCGGCTGGTTGTGCTGTGCAGCGGGTCTCTCAGCATGGAAGGGCTTCTTGTGCTTCCACTTGAAGTCCTTTTTGACGAAGTACGCCTCGTCCTGAGCTTTAATGCTGGAAGACTCAACATTCCTGATGGCCTCATTCTTGTTCACCATCTGGATGTCCCATTCGTGTGCCTGCAACTGAGTAAAAACCTCTTTAGGAGTCATTTTAGATAAATCTTTCTCCTTGAGTGCGGTGGTTTTCACAAACCAATCCTCCTTAGGCATCTTGGACAAGATCTTGGCATTAAGATCTTCATTCATGCACGTCCTGCCCAATGCCTTTAGCTCGCTGACAATGGCGTTGAATCTCGCCTCCATCTCCTTGATGGTTTCTCCAGTTAGCATCTGGAAGGATTCATACTTGTCAACTGCCACCTGCAATTTATTGCGTTTCATTTGGTCAGTTTCTTGACAAAGACCATTAATAAAGTCCCAAACTTCTTTGGCACTTTCAAACTGGAGGGCTTCCTCCATCAATGGTTCAGGGAGACAAGATAGGATCATGTCAAGAGCAACGGAATCCAGCTGATTCCTTCTCCTATCTTCAGCGTTCCACTCGTCTTGAGGTTTTGGAACCTCTGCGGCTGGCCGATCACCCAATGCATGTTGTGTCTTGGTAATCTCTATCGGCCCTTTTTCCAGCACATCCTTCATCTTTGGATGGACACTCTTCAGCTGGATCAGCGACCGCTTGCGCCAGACCTCATGTTTCTCCGGATTGTAAGTCATCAGCTTCGGAACGTTCATCATGATGACCTGAGCTAGACAATCAGACAGACAAACAAGGTGCAAGGAAAATGGATCTCGGTCCTAAGCGACACAGAAACGAACGGTCTGTAAGAACCGTCCGCTCTGATACCACTTGTTGGTCCCGGTTTATCAGAGTGTATAACGTTACGCAGCGGAAATATTGAACTTATAAGTCTAACTTGCACTCTGTCCTGCTGGTTGCTCAGCTGACTGGCTGACTGGCTGGTCAGCTGATAGCTCAACACTTAGAATATTTTAAGCCTAGTTTGCACAGTTATCAGTTTTCAGATATACACCAGCACTTGAGTGCTGGGTTTCAAATCAGTATGAAAATGCAGAAAGCTGATAAAAACAAAAGGATTTTTATAGTGGTTCGATCAACTGATCTACGTCCACTCTCCAGTCGACTCACTGGAAATTCACTATAAGAGCAATCAGGTACAAAGTTCCTACGATCTATCTCCAGCTGGTAGATGCCCCGTCTACCAGTCCACTGGATCAACCGCTCCCGGTCCTTGTCCTTCTTCAGCTCTCGTCAGATGGATGGAGTGCGAGCACGTCACTTCAACCTCCTCCTCTGACTGGTTGGGTGTTGAGTTCTCCCAAGAACGTAAATCCTCTACGGCAAACTGCCCGTAATAACTCAAGAGCTGGCTGGCTCTAGAGCTGCTATGTTCTTCCTCAGAAAGAGAAAGAACACCAAGTGAGGTCTAAACTTACAAGCAGGAAGCTTGAAGTCTCGTGTTTGAAAGATATCAACACACGGAAAAGCTTTAAAGAAAGCCTCGAAAGATGCTTGCTTGCTTGCAATGAATGTTCGTTCTTTCGGTAGTTGGAGAGTATTGAATGTTCTGGATGCAAGCGTCTTAAATGTTGGTGATTCCAACCTATTTATAGACGCAGGATCTCACTTAAAATTCTAGCCGTTTGGACACATCCGGAATGGGTCTCTGTCCTCGGATGTACTTCAGACGGCGGCAGGTAGGAATTTCAGGAAAACGCCATACCTGTGTCTGCTTTTTCTGACACAGACCTCTTTGTGTCAGAACGGCATTATTTCGTCAGTACGAGGAATCGCAACTGGTGTCTTGAACTGATAGACTTTAAGGTATCCTCCCTTAAAGTCATACTTTGTCAGTATATTCCTCAGACGAATCTTCTTTTTGTCTCTAAGACTCTGGGAGAGCGAATCTTCAATTCTGCTGGTAACCTCCGACTGGAAGAACATACTGGTGATCTTGTGCTGGCAGTCTCTGCTGGTGACTTAGCGCTTGCACAATCTTAGTCTACCAATTTGTCTGGATGTTAACTCTTGGAATCTCCCATGACTGGTGGCTTCACCGCTGGTGAATAGTGTCAGCCAGAACACGTATTCTGCTGGTAGGATTTGTCAGCCTCCTGCTGGTGAAATCCTTCCAACTGGTGAACAGTAGCCAGTCATTAGCTCTTGACTCCATGCTGATGAACAGTGTCAGCATGGGTCTGTCAGTCGTCTGCTGGTGAAATCCTTCACCAGGCAAGAGATTTTCATGCTGATGAACAGTGTCAGCATGAGTCTTGATCAGCTACGACTTACAACTCAAAAGACCTAAACAGGACTTTACATTTTGAGAACTAGAGCTATCTAGAGACAACACTGACGCTGGTTGGACTTAGGATTTGATGCACCAAAACTTTGATCTAGACAACAAAATCACAACATTTCTATGAGTGCTTCTAGTTCTATAATCTAACAAGTAAGCTACTGAGGGAAAGGAAACTTAGCCAATTTTCCCAACAATTGTGTCCTGGGTTGTGGACATGGGAATTAATTAATTTATAGACCCACTTTATTATTAGCATTAGGTCCCAGGTCTGGCCCAATTAAATATGTTGAATTGAGCCCAAAGAGCCCATTAGGGATAAAACCCTAGGTCTATAAATAGACAGCTCTCTCTCATAAGTTGTAACACAGTAGAAAAACACAAACCCTAGAGAGAGAGGAGCAGTGTGGGCGCCGACTTTGGAGTTCAGGGAGGAGAATTTCGATTCTGGTCCTGCTCAGAATACAGATCTAGGGAGTCCTCACCAGTAGTAGATCTGAACAGCATTGGGACACAGCCCTGAAGATCTAATCTGGAGAACAGATTTCTTCTTTCCCTTTCTATTTTTCGATTTATTCTAGAAATTAGTATTCTAATTTCTGTTTCCGCAGATTAAATCGGATCGCGTGGTTGAATTGAGATTTGGAATTCAAACGCAAAAGATCAGTTCAGACTCTACGGATTTACGGTAATCTCTCTATCCACAATTTTGTATTAAATTCATAGGAGCATGCTAGGGTTTTGAGAATAATTAATTATGAGCAATATCCATAGATCGATCCGGTTCAGTTTGGTTTTGGTGATTCGGTTCACGTTAAAACCCTACAATTGGTATCAGAGCGAGGTTTCTAATTTATGGCTATGTTGTTCATAATTAAATTTGATAATATGCATGTATGAATTTATTATTGTGGATGTTAGTTTTTGTTCCTCGTGGCAACCCGTTGATTCAGCCTGCGGTGGTTCATCCGTGTAGGGCTGAATTGTTTTGTAAAATCACGAGAAAATTCGTGATAAGAATAGATTTGAAATTGTAATAGAATAGTTTCCGTAATTTTCAAATATATGTAATTGAACGGGTCGAGGACGAAGAACGAAGACGGAGCCGACGGTGGGCCGAGCACGGCGGACGACGGCGGCGCGGCAGGCGCGGCCGAGGGTGTGATGCGCGCGCACGGCGCTCAAGGGCAGCACCCACGGCGCGTGGCCTGCGCGCGGGCGAGCCAGCGCGGTGCGTGCGCGGGCGCGGCATGCACGGCAGGCGCGCGGTGCGCGCGCGGTGGCGCTGGGCCAGCGACGGCAGTGGTCGGCGGTCGGCGGCGGCTCCGATCGTCGTCGGCTGCTGCTGTCCCGTCGCGATGGCTCGTGTTTTGGTGGTTTGTGCAATCCTGTGTAAACCCTAGGTTTGCATTAGGGTTAGGGCAAATCATCTGATCACAAAGGCCTAAAAATCCAAAAGATTTGGTGTATCAAGATTTGAAGGCCCTTGAAGATTTGAGAAGATTTGAATTTATCCATTAAATTCAAAATTCAAATTTGTAATAGATAGATATTATTTTCTATTTATTTTGGGGCCACGAGGAATTTTCGTTTGCCTTAATTGTCCTCGTATGATATGTGATTTATTTATGTGCGCAATTAAGCATGTGTAGATAATAGGAAAAGCATGTTTTACTGCTTTTATTATTTACAACTTTCCAAGCATGATTATGTGATTAATTTCTTTTGTTGGATTATATTTTGGGAATATTTGGGCTTGTATTATTACATGCAAAAATTTGGAAAATATAATGACAAAAAGAAATTATGTGTGCGCATAAAGAAACCTTTTAAAAGAAAAATATTAAGCAGAATTTTTAATTAAAATCAATAGACCTCCACAAAGCGGTCCTAGGTTGTAAGTGTATCTCTCGTTCTAGTAAACGTCTACGAGTGTAGCTTGCTAGTTCCCGGAGGTACATGGGTACGGTTGTTGGGATTTCTAGACAAACAATTTAAATCATGTGAATAGTGGGAGGGCTTTGCGTAAACGTCTACGAGTGTAGCTTGCATAGACCTCTTTCACAAGTATTCTAGGACTGATTTAAATTAAAGATAACAAAAGCTTTAAGGGCTGTGCGGTATGGTTACGTGCCATGTTAAACTATCTCTTTTGGCCGGAGTTAAATTTGTGGTTAATTGCTTAGAAGCATCTTAGAATATAATGCAAGAATTGCATCCCTGTTCTTGAGAGATGGCTTGGTCTAAGGTTTTCACTAATTATTAATTTCTAGTGTCAAAAGCATCCTGACATGGTAGTGAAATTAAATGGATTGGGGCTTAAAACCCGCAGTTCTGGTTGAGGGTGACATCGTAAACGTCTACGAGTGTAGCTTGCGGTGGGAACTCTTGGGCAATTAGTGGAAAACATTTGTATTTGATTTATTAAAAGGTTTTTAATGCATTTGTTTTCGAAGTTCACCATGTATGTTCTTATTTAAGAATCTTTATTGTTTCAGATATGTCTATGTCTAATGTCATCAATATTCTCGCACAAAACACTCTAACTGGTCCGAACTTCCTGGAATGGAAGCGCAATCTCAAATACCTCCTGATTGCAGAAGAACATATGTTCGTTCTGCAAATACTTCGTCCCGAAGTGCCAACTGCTGAATCCAGTCAACTGGATATAGATTTTTATAACAAGTGGGAGAAATCGAACAATGTAGTCAAGTGCTACATGATGACCACTATGTCGAAAGTCTTGCAGCAGCAGCATCAGCACCATAGGGATGCTTATGACATTATGCAAAGTCTGGAGGCAACCTATGGGGAAACTGATAGAGCCGTCAGGTTCAATCTCATGAGAGAAATCGTGAATCAGAAAATGACTGATGGCACCTCAGTGAGAGAGCACGTGGTTACCATGACTCACCTCATGGATGAACTGACAGTGCATGGTGGAGGTATCGACGCTGAGGCTAAGGTCGATATCATACTGAACTCTCTACCCAAGTCCTTTGAGAGTTTTAGACTGAATGTTGTCATGAACAAGAAAGAGTATACTCTTAACGAGTTACTCAATGACTTGATGGCAGCTGAATCGGTCATGAACCCTCAGAAGGTTGCCTTGGCCACTTCTGGTAATCTCTCTGTTGTACCGAAAAGTATGAAGCGGAAGAAAGGGATTAAGAAATGGGCCAAGAAGACACCTGTGAAGGATGGTGGGGCTGGGAAAAAGCCTAAGGTGGCGACTGAAAGGGACAGGTGTTTTCAGGTGTGGTAAGAAAGGACATTGGAGGAAAGATTGCCAGGCCCACAAGGCTAGACAGGGTATGCCATTTGCATGTATAACTGAAGCATGATTAGAGTGCGGCGTTGCTCTTCCAAGAGCTGTAAGCGCTGACTTGTTGATCATGTTGTTGTACTTTGCAGGGGACCGTGCCGACAAGGCTGGTGAGTGATGGCAAGAAGATACCAAAATGGATGAAGGCAACATTTTATGACGGAGCTTCATGGAGTTTTTCCTTTCCTCATATTTTGATGTTTTAAGTACATTTGAGGGTTTATTTGTGGGCCGTGGTTTATCGGCAGGACAAATTTTATCAACCTTTTATGGATATTTATTATTTATGATTTTATCATTGGCAGTAACAATGTTATCCGTTGTGTTGATTTGTACTCTTTATGCTACTTCGATCAAAATATGTCCGCAAGTATTGCATGTAATTCATCCGTAATTGATAATCCTAGGAAGAGAAAACTTACTTATTCTGATAAGGATCTTACATATCTCTGGCACTTGAGACTGGGTCACATCAGCTTGAAGCGGATTCAGAGACTTGCAGATGACGGTACATTGGACTTAGTCCGGGTTGTACCTTATCAAGTCTGTGAATCCTGCATCGAGGGCAAGATGTCTACTAGGCCTTTCAAAGCTAGTCAGTCTCGAGCAGAGGAAGTGTTGGAATTGATCCATTCTGACTTATGTGGACCGATGTCCACGCAGGCTCGTGGAGGGTACGAGTACTTCGTCACTTTCATTGACGATTACTCAAGGTATGAATATGTTTACCTGCTTCGGTACAAGTCTGAATGATTTGAGAAATTCAAAGAGTTCAAGGCTGAGGTAGAAAAGAAGGTCGGGAAAACTATCAAGTCGTTGCGATCTGACCGCGGTGGCGAATACCTCGGTAACGAGTTCCTGCAATATTTGTCAGAAAATGGGATTACATCCCAGTGGACTGCACCGGGTACTCCCCAGCAAAACGGTGTGGCTGAAAGAAGAAATAGGACTCTTCTAGAGATGGTAAGATCAATGATGAGTTATGCAAACTTACCAATTTCGTTTTGGGGCTACGCATTGGAGACAGCAGCTTACGTGCTGAATGTGGTGCCTTCTAAATCAGTTCCTAAGACACCTGCTGAACTCTTCCTTGGTCGCAAACCCAGTTTGTGCAAGTTTAGAGTATGGGGCTGTCCGGCACACGTACTGTCGAATGAACCTGATAAGTTAGAAAGCAGGTCAAAAGTAATGTTGTTCATAGGGTATCCCAGGCAAACGAAAGGTGGTTACTTTTTACTGTCCTGAGAGTCAAAGAGTCGTTGTTAGCACCAACGCTATATTCTTGGAGGACGAGTATGTGAGTAATCACAGGTCAAGGAGTGATGTCGTTCTTCAAGAAATTGAGAACGAGAATGCAATTCCAAGGGAAGGGGAACGTGTACATGTGGGTGCTCCTGTAAGAGGTACGGCACCACAAACACGTTCTTCAGTGCAAGGTGCAGGACCACAAGTCACTGCACCTACTACTGACACGACACCGATGCCTCGTCACAGTGGTAGAGTTATTTTCCAACCGGAAAGATACATGTTCGTGGGTGAGTCTTCGGACTTGAGCCCGGAAGACGGACATGAGGACTCTGACCCATTGACTTACAAAGAGGCAGTGCGGGACAAGGATGTTTCCAAATGGCAAGTCGCCATGGATTCTGAGATTGAATCCATAAATGCTATGGATGTATACCAGAAAACTGATTTGCCGGATGGCTTTAGGGCCATAGGGTGCAAATGGGTATACAAGAGAAAGAAAGGGGCGGATGGAAAGATCACGGCTTTTAAGGCCAGGCTGGTGGCAAAGGGTTATAGTCAGAAAGAGGGCATTGACTATGACGAAACCTTTTCACCCGTAGCCATGCTCAAGTCCATCCGGATACTCCTTGCCATAGCTGCACATATGGACCTCGAGATCTGGCAGATGGATGTCAAAACCGCTTTCCTAAACGGTTACCTTGAAGAAGGTAGGGACATCTATATGCAGCAACCCGAGGGTTACATAAGCAAGGGCGAAGAACATCTTGTCTGGAAGCTTAAGAAGTCCTTGTATGGACTTAAGCAAGCCTCAAGGTCGTGGAACTTACATTTCAGCGATGTGATTAAATCCTATGGATTTGCACAGTTGGAAAACGAAAGTTGTGTTTACCGACTTTGTGTCAGTGGGAGCGTGGTCTTCCTTGCACTATACGTTGATGACATACTCCTATTTGGAAACAACGAGGGAGTGATGTCCGAAATCAAGGTTTGGTTATCCGAACAGTTCCAAATGAAGGATCTGGGTGAAGCTGGCTACATTTTTGGGATTAAGGTCTTACGAGATCGTAAAAGAAGAATGTTGAGCTTATCCCAGGCATCCTATGTGGATACTGTGATAGCCCGGTTCAGCATGCAACTCGCCAAGAAAGGCTTGCTACCTTTCAGACATGGCGTTTGTCTTTCTAGTGGGCAGTGTCCTCAGACACAGCGGGAGAAAGACGAAATGAGTCTTGTACCATATGCTTCGGCTGTGGGTAGTCTCATGTATGCGATGCTGTGTACCAGGCCAGATATCTGTTATGTCGTTGGCATGGTAGCAAGATATCAGTCTAACCCTGGACAGGCGCACTGGACTGTTGTAAAGCATATCCTCATGTATTTGAAAAGAACTAGGAATTTCTGCCTAGTTTATCAAAGTGAGGATTTGTGCCCTGTGGGTTATACAGACTCGGATTTCCAAGGGGACCAGGATGAGAAGAAATCGACCTCAGGTTATGTGTTTACCCTGGGAGGTGGAGCTGTATCTTGGAGGAGCTCAAAGCAGAAATGCATTGCTGACTCCACCATGGAGGCGGAATATGTCGCCGCCTCCGACGCCTCGAAAGAGGGGGTGTGGCTCCGGAACTACCTTTTAGAGTTGGGCGTGATCCCGAGTTTGCCGAGGAGCATCACAATTTATTGTGATAACTCTGGTGCGGTGGCAAACTCAAAGGAACCGCGGTCTCACAGGGCAAGCAAACACATAGAGAGAAAGTACCATATCATACGAGAAATCGTATCGAGGGGCGATGTGCTGATTAAGAAGATTGACACTGCTGACAATCTTGCTGATCCGTTTACAAAGAGCTTGCCGTAGAAAGTTTACGAAAGACATATTCGTGAGCTGGGTCTGAGGTGGATGCCGACCACTGATAGTGGTTAAAAACAGCAGACTAGATATACGGACTGTATACTCTGTAATAGCTTAGTTATGCTTTGAGTATAAGTAGGAGATTGATGGGTTTTGTATACTGAAAGCATTTATTACAATGAGTATACAACGGTTTATTTCTCCTATCTGTTAACAATATTACATGTATGAACAATGGTATCCTCTTGTCTCACCGATAGGGACGATCATATGGCGTGTTGTAGATCGCAGAAGACAGTATGATCACTTGACCTAGTGAGACATAAACATGATCACAGTCGAGACAGCGTATGAGGATACGTCTGTCTGGATGGCTGCGGCATTGTCGGAATAAGTAGTTTGTCTTGGTTACTTGACATGCTGGTACACAGAGGTGGCGTATTGATGGACCGCAGTGAGATATATTCGTCTGTCTGACATCAGCGAATAAAAAATCTCGTTATATTGATTGAGTCCAAACCCTAACTAAGGTTCAGGGGTTTGCACGGGTTGACTGTTGCTTTGACTTGCCACGGTGGAGAGCCAACACAGCGCGCTCGTATATCCGCATCTTGGGTAACAGCAGTTCGTGTAGTACCGCCTGAGACTGAACTTAGGTAACCATATCCGAGTAATAGGATGGGGACATTCCCTGAGGAGCTCAATAACATTCATCTTGCCAAAGTCCTGCAGGCTGATTAAGTTTAGGCACGAGTGATAAGGTTTGAGTGGTACTACTCAAGAATAATAAGATATTAATTAATTGTAGTTAGAGCTTGTCAGAGGCTCCGATTAATTAATGAATGTCTGGTAACCTTAAATATGGGGATTCTCAATTAATGCAACCCGTTCTCACAACGTGGTAATAAAGGGGTAGGTCAGTATTAATTCTGTGGTGAAAAAGAATTAATATTAATTAATTAATTGTGTCCTGGGTTGTGGACATGAGAATTAATTAATTTATTGGCCCACTTTATTATTTGCATTAGGTCCCAGGTCTGGCCCAATTAAATATGCTGAATTGAGCCCAAAGAGCCCATTAGGAATAAAACCCTAGGTCTATAAATAGACAGCTCTCTCTCATAAGTTGTAACACAGTTGAAAAACACAAACCCTAGAGAGAGAGGAGTGGGCGCCGACTTTGGAGTTCAGGGAGGAGAATTTCGATTCTGGTCCTGCTCAGAATACAGATCTACGGAGTCCTCACCAGTAGTAGACCTGAACAGCATTGGGACACAGCCCTGAAGATCTAATCTGGAGAAAAGATTTCTTCTTTCCCTTTCTGTTTTTCGATTTATTCTAGAAATTAGTATTCTAATTTCTGTTTCCGCAGATTAAATCGGATCGCGTGGTTGAATTGAGATTTGGAATTCAAACGCGAAAGATCGGTTCAGACTCTACTGATTTACGGTAATCTCTCAATCCACAATTTTGTATTAAATTCATAGGAGCATGCTAGGGTTTTGAGAATAATTAATTATGAGCAATATCCATAGTTCGATCCGGTTCAGTTTGGTTTTGGTGATTCGGTTCACGTTTAAACCCTACAGAGGGGGGGTGTTGAGATTCGCCGTATCTCATATCATATCTAAAAATATATGCTAGAATATATTTTGTGTATATCCCATATCTTTGTACATATTTAGATGATATTTCTCTTCATAGTTTTTAGGGTTTTTCAGTTAAACCTAGCCTAGTATATATATATCTTGTACGCCATTATATTGTGTTCATACATTCAATGAAAATTCGATCGTTAGAGCAGTGAGAAAATAGATTTTGGGTTTTGAAATTAGAAATAAAATTTAAAGAAAATAAGAAAAATCATAGATCCTAGCTAGAGTTGAACTTGTATTCTGGATAACATGCAAATAACTAATAAATCATATTCATTCAACAGATGAGTGTTAATATATTCTTGGTCGGGCAAATAACTAGATTAGTAATAAGTGACTATCTACACTTGGTCTCAAGAAGACCTATTATTCAATCTTATCAGATCAACATATTAAGTCCCTACAATATGATACTTCTTGTTCGAACAGTATAGCTAGACATCTAAACCAAATTTCACATCTCGGTCCTTTTGTCAATAGTTAGACATCTAAAAAAAAATTCACCTTCATTTAATTTAGAATTAGAAAATAAAACATGAATCATGAACCTTCAACAATTAAATTAATTACTTAAGCATGCATCTAAGACAATTATACAAACCTTATAATCTACTACAAAAATTCGCTAGACATAATTAAATATAAAGATATAATTAAATGAAAAGTAACTTGCATTAATGAAATAAAATAGGAATTCTAAAGTACATAAATCTACTAAAATACTAAATGAAAGCAGTGGAGTACTGTTATCCCGCTCAAAATAGTTTTCATGCAAATAAAATTACTTCTCAATTTTATTTATGAATAAATTCACATTTGAATTTTTTTTTCTAATCTTTAGTGTGTGTCGGCCACCCAAAGTAAAGTCAAATTACAAAATTTAGCAAAATAAAAGAAAGTTAAATTTTCAAAAAATATTGGATTTTGAATTTTATTGTCAGGAAAAGTAGTACTTTCCCCCTTTTCATATTGTATTCCTATAAATAATGTCTTCAGTCGAAAAAAGCAATTCTCTCTAAGTGTTTTTTTCTCTTCAATTTTTTGCTTAGTTTACAAAATTCTAATTTTATTTGTAATGTTGTTCTATTTTGTGAGCAAATTATTAACATGCTCTTTGCTTGCAGATTGTAAGTAGCTATGAAGTGCAAATATATGAAGTTTCCCTCAGTTTGCTGCAGCCACCAAAATCTTCCACTGAGATGAAGATGAAGTTAAATGTTGCTACAAAGAACAAAAAAATGAGATATTTAATGGTAAGCTATCACATACTCAGAATTTATTTGATGCATATAAAATTCTAAATTGCTACTAATAAATGTTTTATTTTGTTTTGTACAAATTACAATAATGTAATAGAATACTACAATTTTCAACCAACAAAAACACAAGTTTAGAACAATCAACAAAAAAGTGTTCGATAAATATTAACAAGATTACAAAAGAGATAATTTTATATCAAATCATGTGATAATACCACCATTAACAACAAAAAATCTGCAAGTTTAATTCTCTCAGTTCGATGTCTCTCTCAACTGTCTCTCTCTCTGGATCCTAATTCTCAAATGGTAGTCTCACAAAAGATAAGCTATATGGATTCCCGATAGAGAGTGTTAGTTGGTCAGGCTAAAAAAAATTGAAAATTTACGACGGATTCGCGACCAAAAAAAGAAAATGGTCGCGAATTAGCGACGGAATTGCGACGGAATAAAATTTTAAATTTTGCGATCGAATTGCGACTGAATTTTTCGTCGCAAACTTTAGCGACAAAAAATTCCGTCGCAAATCCGTCGCAAAATTCTTTATTTTTAAATATATATATTTCTTTAGTACATATATTAAATGAGATGTGTGTTTGGTTTAGCGGTACCGCGCACAATTCGCATGCGAGAGGTGTCAGGTTTGAATTCCCTTGATGTAGACCATTGAAATTATATTTTTTAAGGAAATTAATTTGCGACGGATTCGCGACCAAAAAATCTGGTCGCAAAATTTTTGCGACGGAAAGTTTGCTCACAAATCCGTCGCAAAAATTTGCGACGGATTGGTTGCAAATTTTTTTGCGACGAAGATTTCTGCTACGGGCAAAATTGGTCGCAAATCGATCGTAAAATAGCAGTTTACGACCGATTTGCAACCAATTTTCCGTCGCAAAAACCAAAAATTCTGGTAATGGAGTATGGTTTTACACAAAGTTGCGGCAATGCTGACTTCCGAGGGGAGAGATGATTGTATTTTAATATTTTCCTCCACTACTTACAATTCATTCACTTAAGCAATTAATTTTTCCTTATTTTAAATTCGTTCAATTAATTCGTAATTCATGTCGTAAATTGAATCATTATAGTTCAGTTCAAAGTAATTATTATTTTCATTTAACCTTCTATCTAAAAAATTAATTTTGAAAATATGATATAATAATATGTTTAACATTATCATGCTTTATTGAATGTAAAATTCGTTATGGAGATACTTCATTTCCAATGCGGGCATTAAATATTGCTCGCCCATTTGTCTTCTATCTTATATAATATTAGCAATAAGCTTTATTTTATTTTTCTTTTTCACAAGTAGATTTATGAGGCAAAACTAAAACTATATTGCAGCTACACCAAAACACTACAACATACAAATTTATATTTATAAAGCATAACTGTCTTTCTTCATCTTTTTCAATATATATAGATTATGCGATATTTGGACAAACTCTATATACAATAGAGGGGAAAAAGTATGGACAAAACATAAAATTCAATTTTTAAAAGTTCAAATATTAGCGCATTATATTTTTAATAATAATTTTCGAAAATCTTTTTAATGGGATGAAATATCAGAGAATTTTAATATTTATTTATTCATTGAAGCCATTAAAAACATTGTCTATAAATTTATAAATACCAAATGATTCTAATTGTCTCCCATATTACACCCAATTTCATTTAAATAAATTCGTGATGAATAAAATTACTGAGTTAAAATAAATGTATGTTGAAAGTGACCGGAGGCACAATTAATAATAAACGTTGGTGGCAGTAGAAATATGTCAATTCAGTATTATAGAGTTTGTCCATTTATCTACTCATCCAAAAATTTTCTGTAAAATTTATACATCAATATTTTATCATTTTATATAAATATTGGATGCAATTGTTATATAAAAAAAGTTCGATGATATACTTGGAAATTTGTATTTATATATTTAATCATCAAAAAATAATTTAAAATTTTGAATTTTTATGGTTGAAATGAAACTTCTTTATGAATTTATTTAGATTTTTCAACATGTAAATTAAAATTCATATTTAGTTTTCTTACTCCCTCCGTCCCACTTTAATAGTCTCATTTCCCATTTTCGTGCGTCCCACTTTAATAGTCTCGTTTCTAAAAAGGGTAACTTTTTCACACTCAACAATAAAATATTAATTCCACTCAATTCATTCTACACTCACATGCCTTGATTATTGTGTCAAAAGCAAATGAGACTATTAATGTGGGACGGAGGGAGTATTTTTTAGTGCAAATATTTTGAGAATAATTATAATTTAATTTCTACATTTGCCTATTTTTACAAAAATAAGATGATATATTTTTGCAATTTTTTAGACATTAAATACCTATTTTGTTATAAAGGGTTAATATATATATACACACATCTTAATACATTGTTTTATTATCAATATTTTGATAAACAAACTATTTGTAATAATTAATGTAAAATAGAAGTAGCACGTCCTTAACTGAACTAAAAAATGAAAATGAGTAGGTGGTTTTCAAGTAATCTTCTAGGTGGGATATGCACCACGTACGCGGTCGATCCGGTGGGTTAGACACTTAAATTTGTATTTATATGTTTCTAAATTAAACAATATGTACATTTATTTTCATATATTAATATTAATACATTTAAACTCGACACATTTAGTCCACGTATGCTAAACTCGATTCATTTATGTAAAAAAAATTTTTTGGTGCCGAATTCAATGTTTAGCTTACATTAGGTAGATCAACCGACAAATTTCGGACTAAATTAATATTTTCAACATATTAAAAATATTTTAATTGTGTTCGTGCAATACACGAGTGTAAATTTAGTTAAATACTAAACTAAGATAATACACTAAAAACACCATAGAAATTGAGATTGAGAAGGGATATCCAATTGTCTAAACTAGAGGGGCATTTTTATTGTTTGTGTGAGCATTACATGGCTGAATTATACAAGGAATAAGATTATATTTGATATATTTCTCAATCCAAAATATCTTAATTTGAAT
This sequence comes from Plectranthus barbatus, assembly GCA_026898455.1. Classification (NCBI taxonomy): domain Eukaryota; kingdom Viridiplantae; phylum Streptophyta; class Magnoliopsida; order Lamiales; family Lamiaceae; genus Plectranthus; species Plectranthus barbatus. The sequence continues at coordinate 190 of JAPKLW010006493.1, read as the reverse complement.
ATATCTGCCTAAAAATATATTTTAATTCTTCCATCCTTTTAGTCTTTATAGATATAGAATATACCTCCAAATTCCCGTGCAAATACGTGTAAATCTTCTAGAAGATTTGGGGTGCGCGTCGTTCGACACACTGCACGTCTTTCTGTTGGGATTGTATACTGAAAGCATATATGATTAAGTGTTTCGTACA
>JAPKLW010006492.1:0-17274 GCA_026898455.1 Plectranthus barbatus | reverse complement strand
CACCATAAGTAAATGCTTGATTTCTTTGAGGCTCAAATCGTAGTCGGCGCCTTCATTGATATCCAGAAGCGTTTCCAGAAAATCATTTTTCTTGATATAATTGATGCATCCATCTCTGGATTTCAACCTCTGCTGAATCACATCTTCCAAAATCGCGAGCAATTTACCCATACAAACAGCTAGCTTGCGCTTGATCCCTTGCGGATCCAACGGTGCGAAGACGGGGAAGAAGTCGGCGACGTTAGGAACGCCGACGTACCGCGTGATGCCATTGAAGGCCGCCTTCAGCTCTAGATTCATGTCGGAATCCTCGTACCTAGTAAACTCAGCTGAAAACATCGTCGCCCACATCAGATTCAGCATCGTCACGAACGTAGCCTCGCCCAGGTTCATTTCGCGCCCGCCGTCGCTGCATTCGCTGACGTAATCGCAGAGCTTCTCCAGCTTTTCTTCACGCAGGCTTTGGCTGGCGTCGAGGCAGTGATTTGAGAACAGTTTTTCACTGCAGATTTTGCGAAGTTTTCTCCACCGGTTGCCGGCCGGAAGAGAGATGACTGAGACCTTGTCGTGGTCGAGTGCATGGGCAGCTTGCAGCACTGCCCGCCCGCTGAAATCGGCGTCATGTTTTTGGAGTACAAACTTGGCCGTCTCCGGCGAGGACACGACGACGTTGTGGATGCTTCCGAGCTGGAGGGACATTACAGGACCATAGGTTTTGGCCAGCTGTGCTAGTGATCGGTGGGGGTCACGACCGAGTTGGAGAATGTTGCCGATTATCGGCAGCGGCCATGGTCCCGGAGGCAATCTCCGCCGCCGTGAGACCCGTCGCCGGAAATGGAGCCAGGCCGGAAAGGCCAAAAGGAGGAGGAACCAGTAGGCGTTCATATTGGCTTTGTCGTCGGTCTTCTGCCACAGAGGAAGAGTTTAAATGCTAAGCGCTTCACCAATCGTCCATATACTTGCTTCCAAATTATAATATTTACTACAAAAAATATGCATCTTTTTCTATTACAACAATAAATCAATGTGGCGTAGAAAATGAGATATGATTATTCATGTTTCTTTTATTAAATTTATACGAGTTATTCATTTGTAGGATTATTGGAAGAGTCCGCCGGCTATGGCCAACCTTAATTTTACAGACAAACAGAGACAGTCGAATTTGAATCTTCATTCGGCTCAGTGATTGTAATAACTATCACTGTTGGATCTTGTTAAAGTATTATTGGCATATTTTACCATAAAAGTCTCCTCTTTTTACAAGTTGGTTTGTAGAGATAAAATAAATTTTAACATGATATCTGTTAGAAGCTGATACTTTTCTCGATTCCTTATATATAAAAATTTATATTGATGCAAGTTTGGAGCTAAGTTAGTTTGGAGCATATCAAGTTTGGGACTAAGTCAGTTTGGGGCGAGCCAGTTTGTTGACGTTCCCGCTTGTGCAAAATTTAAAGTTTTGATATATCTCGAATATTGTGTAGATGTAACAACAAAAAATAATGGTGGAGATTAAGTGCTTATCTTGGAAGACTCCTAAAACCACCTTTTTATATATCTTTTGAAAAAGATGAAGAAAAAAAAATGTATGAATAGAACTCTCTCTTTTGTTCTCTTTGTTTTTCTCTCTTGTTTTATGTGCAGATGATCTCTCACTCAAAATACTAACAATATCAGAGTTCGCCATATTTCGATGATGGGTTCTTCATAAAAACTTGGGATCTTAACAGATCTAGGCATGAGTTGAGGATCCTAAATTGTGATAAAGAAACTTTTGATTAACCAACTAATAAATATTACTAATAACAAGCATGCTATATAGATGATAGATAGATTGCAGATGTTAAGCCTCATGAAATGCTTAGAGCTTCTCCAATGGTATTCAAAAATCTATCTCAAAACACAAAATCTTCCCAATGGAACTGAAAAACCTACGCAAAGTGCATTTTCCAGTTTTGACGCATATTTGCGTCGTTACGGTAAAGAACTGCAAAAAATAAAATTATTTGCACTCTAGTCCTTTAGATTTTACAATTTTACATATTCAGCTTTTTTTATTTATTTATTTATAATGTATATATATATAATATTTATAATTTAATTATATTATTATTTTATTAAAAGAAATGTGTGATTAAATAAAATTGAATAGATATTTAATATCATTTATTTTTATAATAATTATATTATATTATTATTTCATTAAAAAATTAATGTATGATTAATTAAAATGCATAGAAGTTCAATTCCACTTGCAATATTTAATTTTTGTATTAAGATTTTAATTTATTATATTTTTATAAATAAATTTAAACCTAAAAAATTAAATAAGCATTGATATAAAAATATTAAAATTTTTAAAGCAATAACATTACACGAAATATTAAAAAACGACATTAAATTGCTAAAAAAAAAAATACAATGCAACTCATGAAATAGAAATACATTCAAATACTTAAACATTATTACTCAACCAAATAGCAAAAACTACTAGTTGATGTTTATTAATAATCTGGTAGCCCGGAACCAGATTCTCCAATATTATTGAAATATCCACCAAATGTAGCAGATGCAAATGGTGCAGATTCATCTGTTTCTTGAGCTCTTTTTTGTAAAATACGTGTTTTTTCAGCTCGAACATATGCACGAAGGTTAAATTCTGTTATGAAACTCTCATCTTGAAATAAAAACTTATCGTCTCTTCTTGTTTGTCTGATTGCAAATTTGTTAAAGATATTGGTTGTATTTGAAAAGTTGTGATAAAAAGAATATGCTGAGAATATTAATAATGGTGTTTGATGTGATTTTGGGTTTTCAGGTTGCAATTTATTGCAATTTTTTTGTTTGGGTTTTGGGTTTTTGGGTTGGAGATGGTCTAAGATGTACTCATTTTCCCTGCAACTTATCATGAATCGTGAAGTGTAAAGCAATCATCTAAAAGAGTGATGACATTGTGACCTGCTGATGATTCTTTGGATGCAAAAATGTCTTCCAACTCATTGCATAATCCTTTGGTTTTACCTTGAAATCTGTGGATGTCGACGCCGACGAGCTCCCGCTTTTCTTAGTCTTCCAAAATCCACTCCATCCAGTCTTACTCGTTGAAGGGTCAGTTGGAGTGGAAGGCTTGCTTTCTTCTCTGCTGAAGCTGGACCTTGCCATCTCTTTTATTTGCGTCAGCCATGGCTAGTCGCCTGAGCTCCGGTTCCTATCGGCTGAGGTAGTGTCCGTCTCCCCAAGATTGTTGATTGGGAGCCTGCTGCGGAGATTCTTGATCAAGAAATGAGGGAAGATGAGCAAGGCCAATCCAATGGCTGTCGTTTCTAAGCCACGCAACAATGAGTTGGTGATGGGATCCAGCTGCTTCATCTGTCTGTACAATGCATACCACTCATTCATCATTTGGACAAGAAATCCCTGCAAGAACACCAGCAGCATTGCTATCCCTAGTTTCCTCTCATCTTCAGGGGAGAACTGTCGATCCAAGAGCACGAGGCAGAAGGCGAAAATGGTGAGCTCACAAGCTACACAAATGATTTCAACAAGCTGGCCTTTTTCTTGATGAAGGGCTTCTTCAGCACCATGAAGAAGAGCTGGAACGAGGTTATGCAGAGTAAGGCGGTTGTGGGAGTTTTTGATGACCACGTCTGCGAATTCTGAGGATTCCAAACAACTTCTGAATGAAGGGTGCTTCTGCATCCTCTGTCTCATCGTCTGAGGCGATGATTCTGTTGCCTGGCTTGTTGAAACTACTCCCGGAGCTCTGGGACAGCACATACTTAGGAGGGCCTTGTAGGGTTTTAACGTGAACCGAATCACCAAAACCAAACTGAACCGGATCGATCTATGGATATTGCTCATAATTCAAATTCTCAAAACCCTACAAAGAATTGTGGATTTTAGGGTTTACCGTAACTCCGTCGAGTTTGAACCGATCTTTCGCGTTTGAATTCCAAAATCCAATTCAACCACGCAATCCGATTTAATCTGCGGAAACAGAAATTAGTGACCTAATTTCTTAGAGAAAATCGAAAGCAAACGGGAGAGGAAAAGAGGAATCTGTTCTCCAAATTAGATCTTCAGATCTGTGTCCCGGTGCTGATCAGATCTACTACTGGTGAGGACTCCGTAGATCTGTGGTTTGAGCAGGACCAGAATTCGAAAATTCTCCTCCTTTCTCTTCTCAAAAACGAGGCCCCCTCTCTCTCTTAGGTTTAGAGTTTTTCAACTCTGTTACAACTTATGAGAGAGAGCTGTCTATTTATAGACCTAGGGTTGTAAACCCTGATGGGCTCCTGGGCTCAATTCAGCACACTTGTTGGGCCAGACCTGGGACCTAATGCAAATAATAAAGTGGGCCTATAAATTAATTAATTCCCATGTCCACAACCCAGGACACAATTAATTAATTAATTAATATTAATTCTTTTTCACCACAGAATTAATAATGACCTACCCTTTATTACCACGTTATGAGAACGAGTTGCATTAATTGAGAATCCCCATATTTAAGGTTACCCATCCCATAATTAATCGGAGCCTCTGACAAGCTCTAACTACAATTAATTAATATCTTATTATTCCTGAGTAGTACCACTCAAACCTTATCACTCGTGCCTGAACTTAATCAGCCTGCAGGACTTTGGCACGATGAATGTTATTGAGCTCCTCAGGGAATGTCCTCATCCTATTACTCGGATATGGTTACCTAAGTTCAGTCTCAGGCGGTACTACACGAACTGTTGTTACCCAAGATACGGATATACGAGCACGTTACTCAGGCTCTCCACCATGGCAAGTCAAAGCAACAGTCAACCCGTGCAAACCCCTGAACCTTCGTTAGGGTTTGGACTTAATCAATATAACGAGATCTTTTATTCGCTGATGTCAGACAGACGAATATATCTCACTGCGGTCCATCAATACGCCACCTCTGCGTACCAGCATGTCAAGTAACTAAGACAGACTACTTATTCCGACAATGCCACAGCTATCCGGACAGACGTATCCTCATACGCTGTCTCGGCTGTGATCAGGCTTATGTCTCACTAGGTCAAGTGATCATACTGTCTTCTGCGATCTACAACACGCCGTATGATCGTCCTTATCGGTGAGACAAGAGGATACCATTATTCATACATGTAAGATTGTTAACAGATAGAAGAAATAAACCGTTGTATACTCATTGTAATAAATGCTTTCAGTATACAAAACCCATCAATCTCCCACTTATACTCAAAGCATAACTAAGCTATTACAGAGTATGCAGTCCGTCTATCTAGTCTGCTGTCTCTTTAACCACTATCAGTGGTTGGCATCCACCTCAGACCTAGCTCACGAATATGTCTTTCGTAAACTTTCTGCGGCAAGCTCTTTGTAAACGATCAACAAGATTGTCAGCAGTGTCAATCTTCTTAATCAGCACATCGCCCCTCGATACGATTTCTCGTATGATATGGTACTTTCTCTTTATGTGTTTGCTTGCCCTGTGAGACCGCGGTTCCTTTGAGTTTGCCACTGCACCAGAGTTATCACAATAAATTGTGATGCTCCTCGGCAAACTCGAAATCACACCCAACTCTAAAAGGTAGTTTCGGAGCCACACCCCCTCTTTCGATGCGTCGGAGGCGGCGACATATTCCGCCTCCATGGTGGAGTCAGCAATGCATTTCTGCTTTGAGGTCGATTTCTTCTCATCCTGGTCCCCTTGGAAATCCGAGTCTGTATAACCCACAAGGCACAAATCCTCACTTTGATAAACTAGGCAGAAATTCCTAGTCCTTTTCAAATACTTGAGGATGTGCTTTACAGCAGTCCAGTGCTCCTATCCAGGGTTAGACTGATATCTTGCTACCATGCCAACGGCATAACAGATATCTGGTCTGGTACACAACATTGCATACATGAGACTATCCACCGCCGAGGCGTATGGTACAAGACTCATCTCGTCTTTCTCCCACTGTGTCTGAGGACACTGCCCACCAGAAAGACGAACACCATGTCTGAAAGGTAGCAAGCCTTTCTTGGCGAGTTGCATGCTGAACCGGGCTATCACAGTATCCACATAGGATGCCTGGGATAAGCTCAACATTCTTCTTTTACGATCTCGCAAGACCTTAATCCCAAGAATGTAGCCAGCTTCTCCCAGATCCTTCATTTGGAACTGTTCGGATAACCAAACTTTGATTTTGGACATCACTCCCTCGTTGTATCCAAATAGGAGTATGTCATCAACGTATAGTGCAAGGAAGACCACGCTCCCACTGACACAAAGTCGGTAAACACAACTTTTGTTTTCCAACTGTGCAAATCCATAGGATTTAATCACATCGTTGAAATGTAAGTTCCATGACCTTGAAGCTTGCTTAAGTCCATATAAGGACTTCCTAAGCTTCCAGACAAGATGTTCTTCGCCCTTGCTTATGTAACCCTCGGGTTGCTGCATATAGATGTCCCTACCTTCTTCAAGGTAACCGTTTAGAAAAGCGGTCTTGACATCCATCTGCCAGATCTCGAGGTCCATATGCGCAGCTATGGCAAGGAGTATCCGGATGGATTTGAGCATGGCTACGGGTGAAAAGGTTTCGTCATAGTCAATGCCCTCTTTCTGACTATAACCCTTTGCCACCATCCTAGCCTTAAAAGCCATGATCTTTCCATCCGCCCCTTTCTTTCTTTTGTATACCCATTTGCACCCTATGGCCCTAAAGTCATCCGGCAAATCAGTTTTCTGGTATACATCCATAGCAGTTATGGATTCAATTTCAGAATCCATGGCGACACGCCATTTGGCCACATCCTTGTCCTGCACTGCCTCTTCGTAAGTCAGTGGGTCAGAGTCCTCATGTCCGTCTTTCGGGCTCAAGTCCAAAGACTCACCCACGAACATGTATCTTTTCGGCTGGAAAATAACTCTCCCACTGCGACGAGGCATCAGTGTCGTGTCAGTAGTAGGTGCAATGATTTGTGGTCCTGCACCTTGCACTGAAGAACGTGTCTGTGGTGTTGTTCCTCTCACAGGTGCACCCACATCTACACGTTCCCCTTCCCTTGGAATTGCATTCTCGTTCTCAATTTCTTGAAGAACGATATCACTCCTTGACTTGTGATTACTCACATACTCGTCCTCCAAGAATCTAGCGCAACGACTCTTTGACTCTCAGGAGAGTAAAAGTAACCACCTTTCGTTTGCCTGGGATACCCTATGAACAACATTAATTTTGACCTGCTTTCTAACTTATAAGGTTCCTTTAACAGTACGTGTGCCGGACAACCCCATACTTTAAACTTGCACAAACTAGGTTTGCGACCAAGGAAGAGCTCAGAAGGTGTCTTAGGAATTGATTTAGAAGGCACCACATTAAGTACGTAAGCTGATGTCTCCAATGCGTAGCCCCAAAACGAAATTAGTAAGTTTGCATAACTCATCATTGATCTTACCATCTCTAGAAGAGTCCTATTTCTTCTTTCAGCTACACCGTTTTGCTGGGGAGTACCCGGTGCAGTCCATTGGGATGTAATCCTATTTTCTGACAAATATAGCAGGAACTCGTTACCGAGGTATTCGCCACCGCGGTCAGATCGCAGTGATTTGATAGTTTTCCTGACCTTCTTTTCTACTTCAGCCTTGAACTCTTTGAATTTCTCAAAGCATTCAGACTTGTAGTGAAGCAGGTAAACGTATTCGTACCTTGAGTAATCGTCAATGAAAGTGACGAAGTACTCGTACCCTCCACGAGCCTGAGTGGACATCGGTCCACATAAGTCAGAATGGATCAATTCCAACACTTCCTCTGCTCGAGACTGACTAGCCTTGAAGGGCTTAGTTGACATCTTGCCCTCGATGCGGGATTCGCAGACTTGATAAGGTATAGCCCGGACTAGGTCCAATGTACCGTCATCTGCAAGTCTCTGAATTAGTGGTGGCCACGGGCCGGTTCTGGGCCGGTTCTGGTTCAGAACCTCCGGTTCCACGGTTTCGGAAAAATGGAACCAGAACTAGCCCGTGGGTAGAAGGTTACGGTTCCGGTTCGGAACCGGAACTGGCGGTTCCGATTCTAGCCGGTTCCGGTTCCGAACCGGCGGTTCGGCATATATTTTTTTAAAAAAAATTAAAATTATAAGTATTTATTTCCTTTGAGTAATATTTGGTTTGTACACAAATATTGTAATTATAAGTATTTTTTCCTTTGAGTAATATTTGGTTTGTACACAAAAATTGTAATTTGTTTTTTTACTTTGTACACAAATTAAATAAACGCAAAAATATATAAAGAATATTATTAAGATTACAAATTTACACTTGCAATAATGAATGTATGATGAATATATATTTACAATTTTTTTTAAACTACACAAGTTATACAAATCACAAATTGAAGAATTAATATTATTACAATTATTGAAAATTAAAACTATAAACAAATAATTCCAAAAAAAATTTAAAAAAAAAAACTTTAATAATTAAGGGGGAGGGGAGGGGAGGGGTTAATTGAAAAGGGCTTGCACTTATTTTTTTTTCCTTAAAATTAAGTTGCCTACGTATCCCTTAATTTTCATTAAGGGAATCAAAGCCCACGTAGTTCTCTTACCTTACTTACCTTTAATCGGAGTCGAAATCCACATCACCTAGGCCATCGGAAGCATTAGTACTTGTCGCGTTTGCATCGGAGTTGTAAGCATCCTCGTCGTCGAAGACGTGCCTCTATTCCGGTTGTTGTTCTCGATCTTCGGCATTTCTCCAATCTTTAAGTATAACTTGTGTTGGGAAATCTGGCTAAGTTTCCTTTCCCTCAGTAGCACTCATAGAAATGATGTGATTTTGTTGTCTAGATCATAGTTTTGGTGCATCAAATCCTAAGTCCAACCAGCGTCAGTCTGTCTCTAGAATAGCTCTAGTCTCAAATGTAAAGTCCTGTTTAGGTCTTTTGAGTTGTAAGTCGTAGCTGATCAAGACTCATGCTGACACTGTTCATCAGCATGAGAATCTCTTACCTGGTGAAGGATTTCACCAGCCGACGACTGACAGACCCATGCTGACACTGTTCATCAACATGGAGTCAAGAGCTAATGACTGGCTACTGTTCACCAGTTGGAAGGATTTCACCAGCAGGAGGCTGACAAATCCTACCAGCAGAATACGTGTTCTGGCTGACACTATTCACCAGCGGTGAAGCCACCAGTCATGGGAGATTCCAAGAAAGGGTTAACATCCAGACAAATTGGTAGACCTTGATTGTGCTAAGGAAAGTCACCAGCAGAGACCGCCAGCACAAGATCACCAGTATGTTCTACCAGTCGGAGGTTACCAGCAGAATTGAAGATTCACTCTCCCAGAGTCTTAGAGACAAAAAGAAGATTCGTCTGAGGAATATACTGACAAAGTAAGACTTTAAGGAAGGATATCCTTAAAGTCTATCAGTTCAAGACACCAGTTCCGATTCCTCGTACTGACGAATAGAGCCGTTCTGACACAAAGAGGTCTGTGTCAGAAAAAGCGGACACAAGCATGGCGCTTTCCGGAAATTCCTACCTGCCACCGTCAGAAGGACATGCGAGGACAGAGACTTTTCCGGATGTGTCCAAACGGCTAGAATATTTGAATGGGATCCCTCAGCTATAAATACCTGGGATCCATCAACATTCAATGTTCTTGGCCAACTCTCCACCTACCGAAAGACTGAAATTTATTACGCTCAAGCAAGTAAAAGCATACAACTTTCGAGGCCTTTCAAAAGGCTATCCGTGTGTTGATTTATTCAAACACGAGACTTCAAGCTTCCAGCTTGTAAGTTACAGACCTCGCTTGGTGTTCTTTCTCTTTCTGAGGAAGAACATAGCAGCTCTAGAGCCAGCCAGCTCTTGAGTTATTACGGGCAGTTTGCCGTAGAGGATTTACGTTTTTGGGAGAACTCAACACCCAACCAGTCAGAGGAGGAGATCAAAGTGACGTGCTCGCACTCCATCCATCTGACGAAGAGTTGAAGAAGGACAAGGACCGGGAGCGGTTGATCCAGTGGACTGGTAGACGGGGCATCTACCAGCTGGAGATAGATCGTAGGACTCTTTGTACCGGATTACTCTTATAGTGAATTTCCAGTGAGTCGACTGGAGAGTGGACGTAGATCAGTTGATCGAACCACTATAAAAATCCTTTGCCTTTATCTGCTTTCAGTATTTAAATTTGTATTTGAAACCCAGCACTCAAGTGCTGGTGTATATCTGAAAACTGATAACTGTGCAAACTAGGTTTAAAATATTCTAAGTGTTGAGCTATCAGCTGACCAGCCAGTCAGCCAGCCAGCTGAGCAACCAGCAGGACAGAGTGCAAGTTAATCTTATAAGTTCAATATTTCCGCTGCGTAACGTTATACACTCTGATAAACCGGGACCAACAACTTGTGCTTCCAAATTGGCCGGTGTCAAGTTGGACCTTCTTCCAACATATAGCCACCCGAGCTAAAGGCTTGTTCCACGGCAACCGTTGATGCGGGGACGGCTAAGAACTCCTTCACCATCGTACTTAGGATTGGGTATTGTTGTTGCCGCCTTGACCACCATAGTAAAATATCAACCTCTTGTGGAGCGTTGTCATCTTCTTCATCTTGAGGCTGCAAACAATCACCACCAACATACATTTCCGCCAAATAAACATCTAGTTCGCTTTGTTGCGAACTAGAGGGACGGTTTTGAGACATAATATTATGGATTCTAGCTAACAAGGGGTTAGCACTAGTTTGGCCGGAAGTAGTCCTAGAGGAAGATCTAATTTGAACTAAGTGGCTATATGTGATACAAAATGAATCGAAAGCTTCACGTAATGTTGTACTAAGTTGGGTTTTAACTACATCGACGGAGGGGAGGTTCAATTGTTCTAAAGGAATAATTTCGTCGGGCCCTATAAATGCTAAGGTTGATAAAGCGGTATAATATGTATCAATAAAAGAATAAACACCATCTAATTTAATACTAGGATCAAATACTTTAGCAATTAAAAAAGGGCGGGAATCTCCCTAAAATATTTTAACCATTTCATTACCATATCAAATATTATATGCCTTAATTCGGGTACAAAACTACATTGATTAAATTGACAAGCAATATAACAACAATGATATAAAACTTTAGAACTAGTGGGATAATAGACACCGGATAAAACTTTAGTTGCGTTAGAAAAAGATTTTAACAATTCATGCAAATTAGTACATGCATCCCAATGAGATAAATGCAAGTTAATACCATAATCATCACTTCTAAAAAATTGTACTAATAATTCTTTATATTTAAAAGTAGCATTAAGCATTTCATAGGTGGCATTCCACCTATGAGAAATATCGGTTGGAAAACGTTTTGCTCGGACTCCATGAGTAGCACAAAAAGAAGCCCATTTTTTTGCAATTTTTTTATGAATATGAAAGCTTAAAACTGCAGCCCTAATAGGTTGGATTCATTGACTATAAATTTTCATTCCATCTTGAACCGCTAAATTAAGAATATGAGTAATACAACGACAATGGAAAAACTTACCTCCGAGGACCAGATTGCACTCCAAAATAAGCTCCCTTATTGATGCGGTGTTGTTGCTTGTATTATCAAACCCAATAGAAAATATTTTGTCGTTTATTTTAAATTGGTGAGGTATTTTTATTAATAAACGTGCTATATTTGATGCCGTATGAGCTTCATTAAATTTTCGGTATGCTATTATTCTTTTATTTAGATTCCAAGCGGAATCTATCCAATGAACGGTTACGCCTAAATAATGATTTTTGGATCTACAATCATCCTAAATATCGGAGCAAATAGAAACCCTATGATCTAATTTTTTAAATTGATCGCGTAAAGTCAATCTATATTGTCTAACTCTATTTCTTATTCCACGCATCATAGTTGTGCGTGGAATTCTTTTTTGAAGAGGTTGAAGTGGATGTGTATATTTTTCAAATCTTGTTTTATCCATTAATTCAAAAGCTAAACTCTCTACACAAACCCATGACAATAATGAATCCCTACATTCTACCGGATCATATTTATGAAGAGCGGAAGAGGAAGACGTACCTTGGGAAGTAGAAAATGCACCTTGGTTTAATTGAGTTTGACCCTTAGACAAGCCAAACTCCATGGGATGCTTCACCTTTATGTGGCGTTGATATGTTCCATATCCACCACCGGCGGCGAATTTGTATCTCTTAGGGCAATAATTGCAATATAGATCAAATTGTTCGGGAGCACCTATAATTTTATATTTTTCTAGTTAGATATCATAATTAAAATTTAAAATAAGTATAAGAATTTGAAATAAAAACACCACGTACCTTTCTTTTGCTCCTTCGAACGAATTTTTCGGTAGTGCTTTGTGAAAAGATCGGATTTCAAAGCTTTTGGACTTAAATTTGTATCGAAATCATCATCTTCTTCATTTACCTCGGCCTCAGGGGGGGGGAACACCTTCGTTGCCTTCATTTTCCAATGCCTCACGAAATCACATTTCATGTTGTTGCAATTGTCGGGCATACTCCTCATCGTCTCGAACTTGTACTTCACGAACATCGTCATCATCACTCAATGACAAAGTGATATAATCATCGTACTGAGATTGAGGAGAGCTTTCAATATGAACACCACGGCGACGTTGACGAGGTGGACCTCTAGTAGTAGTATGTCTTGCTATGGACTTGCCCCTCTCGTCGGCACCACCAACACCACGACCACGACTTGAAGACATATTTGAAATTTGAGAGAATGAATTTGGAATGGAAATTTGAAAGAGAAATTGCAAGAATTAATTGAAAAAGAGAGTAATTGAGAGTAAAATTGAAGGATTGACACAAGAAATAGACAATGATTGCACTAATTGAGAGAATAGAATGAGAGAATTGAGATTGAGGTGTGAAAAATGTTGAAGGGGGGGTATTTATAGGAAAATTTTGGCCCTTAATTAAGTCGTCCGAACCGATGGTTCATTGCCACATGTCAAACTCTCATTCGTCGATAAATATTTTTTTTTATTTTTTTTTAAAAATAGCCGTTAGATTGTCCGGTTCGGAACCGGAACCGCCGGTTCCAACGGTAATATTTTCAAAAAAAATAGCCGTTGGGCCGGTTCAGCTGGTTCCGAACCGGAATCGCCGGTTCATAACGATCATTTTTTTTAAACTTTGTGCTGTCGGTTCACCGGTTCCGAACAGGAACCGCCGGTTCGGAACCGTTTAATTTTTTTTTAAAAAATATTTCGGGCCGGTTCCGATTCCGGTTAAACCCTTGAACCTGAACCGGCCCGTCTATATACGGTTACGGTTCCGGTTCGGAACCATTTTGACGGTTCCAGTTCCGAACCGTGGAACCGCCGGGTCGGTTCCGGGCCGGTTCAGCCGGTTCCGGGCCCAAATGGCCACCACTACTCTGAATCCGCTTCAAGCTGATGTGACCCAGTCTCAAGTGCCAAAGATATGTAAGATCCTCATCAGAAGAAGTAAGTTTTCTCTTCCTAGGATTATCAATTACGGATGAATTACTTGCAATATAAAAGACATGTTTGATCGAAGTAACATAGAGATTGCAAATCAACATTCCATAATGGATAACATTGTTACTACCAATGATAAAATCATAAATAACAAATATCCATAAAAGTTGATAATATTTGTCCTGCCGATAAACCACGGCCCACAAATAAACTCTCAAATGTACTTTATTCATCAAAACATAAGGAAAAGAAAACTCCATGAAGCTCCGTCATAAAACGTTGCGTTCATCCAGTTTGGTATCTTCTTGCCATCACTCACCAGCCTTGTCGGCACGGTCCCCTGCAAAGTATAACAACATGATCAACAAGTCAGCGCTTACAACTCTTGGAAGAGCAACGCCGCACTCTAATCATGCTTCAGTTATACATGCAAATGGCATACCCTGTCTGGCCTTGTGGGCCTGACAATCTTTCCTCCAATGTCCTTTCTCACCACACCTGAAAATACTTGTCCCTCGAAGTTTCCCCATAGGCTTATTAACAGCTCCCACGTCCTTCGTAGTTGCCTTTCCAGCCTTCTTCTTAATCGCTCTTTTCGGCTTCATACCTTTCGATACAGCAGAGTGATTACCAGAAGTAGCTAAGGCAACCTTCTAAGGTTTCATAACCGATTCCGCTGCCATCAAGTCATTGAGCAACTCGTTAAGAGTATACTCCTTCTTGTTCATGACAACAATCAGTCTAAAACTTTCAAAGGATTTGGGTAGAGAGTTCAGTATGATATCGACCTCAGCCTCAACCTCGATACCTCCATTGTGCACAGTTAGCTCATCCATGAGGTGAGTCATGGAAACTACGTGCTCTCTCAATTATTGTAATAGTCTACTTCCTCTTGCGAGGATTCAGTAGTGGGCACTTATAGGACAAAGTACTTGTAGAACGAACATGCGTTCTTCCACAATCAGGATGTATTCAAGGTTGCGTTTCCATTCCAGGAAGTTTGGACCAGTTAGAGAATTTTGTGCGAGAATATTGATGACACTAGACATAGACATATCCGAAACAATAAAATCTTAAATAAGAACATACATGTTGAACTTCGAAAACAAATGCATTGAAAACCTTTTAATAAATCAAATACAAATGTTTTCCACTAATTGCCCAAGAGTTCCCACCGCAAGCTACACTTGTAGACGTTTACGATGTCACCCTCAACCAGAACTGCGGGTTTTAAGCCCCAATCCATTTAATTTCACTACCATGTCAGGATGCTTTTGACACTAGAATTTAATAATTAGTGAAAACCTTAGACCAAGCCATCTCTCAAGAACAGGGATGCAATTCTTGCATTATATTCTAAGATGCTTCTAAGCAATTAACCACAAATTTAACTCCGGCCAAAAGAGACAGTTTAGCATGGCACGTAACCATACCGCACAACCCTCAAAGCTTTTGTTATCTATAATTTAAATTAATCCTAGAATACTTGTGAAAGAGGTCTACGCAAGCTACACTCGTAGACGTTTACGCAAAGCCCTCCCACTATTCACATGATTTAAATTGTTTGTCTAGAAATCCCAACAACCGTACCCATGCACCTCTGGGAACTAGCAAGCTACACTCGTAGACGTTTACTAGAACGAGAGATACACTTACAGCCTAGGACCGCTTTGTGGAGGTCTATTGATTTTAATTAAAAAATCTGCTAAGTATTTTTCTTTTAAAAGGTTTCTTTATGCGCACACATAATTTCCTTTTGCCATTATATTTTCCAAATTTTTGCATGTAATTAAACAAGCCCAAAAATTCCCAAAATATAATCCAACAAAAGAAATTAATCACATAAGCATGCTTGGAAAGCTGTAAATAATAAAAGTAGTAAAACATGCTTTTCCTATTATCTACACATGCTTAATTGCGCACATAAATAAATCACATATCATACGAGGACAATTAAGGCAAACAAAAATTTTTCGTGGCCCCAAAAATAGAAAAATAAAATCTATCTATTACAATTTGAATTTTGAATTAATTTGGATAAACCCAAATCTTTTCAAATCTTCCAAATCTTCAAGGGCCTTCAAATCTGGATACACCAAATCTTTTGGATTTTTAGGCCTTTGTGATCTGATGATTTGCCCTAACCCTAATGCAAACCCTAGGGTTTACACAGGATTTACAAACCACCAAAACACGAGCCACCGCGACGGGACAACAGCAGCCGACAACGACCGAAGCCGCCGCCGCCAGCCAGGGCCGCGCCCAGCGCCGCACGCCATAAGCGCGCGCCCCGCGCTTGCCGCTGCCGTGCGTGCCGCGCGCCCGCACCTGCCGTCGCCCGCCGTCGTCCTCCGTCGGCCCTGCATCGGGTCCGTCTTCGTTCTTCGTCCTCGACCCGTTCAATTACAAAATTTGAAAATTACAGAACAACTATTCTATTACAATTTTCAAATCTACACTAATCACGAATTTTCTCGTGATTCTACAAAAATATTTCAGCCCTACACGGATAAACCACCGCAGGCTGAATCAACGGGTTGCCACGAGGAACAAAAACCAAACATCCACAATAAACAATAAATTCATACATGCATATAGAATTCAATTATGAACAACAGAGCCATAAATCAGAAACCTGGCTCTGATACCAATTGTAGGGTTTTAACGTGAACCGAATCACCAAAACCAAACTGAACCGGATCGATCTATGGATAGTGCTCATAATTCAAATTCTCAAAATCCTAGCATGCTCCTATGAATTTAATACAAAGAATTGTGGATTTTAGGGTTTACCGTAACTCCGTCGAGTCTGAACCGATCTTTCGCGTTTGAATTCCAAAATCCAATTCAACCACGCGATCCGATTTAATCTGCGGAAACAGAAATTAGTGACCTAATTTCTTAGAGAAAATTGAAAGCAAAAGGGAGAGGAAAAGAGGAATCTGTTCTCCAGATTAGATCTTCAGATCTGTGTCCCGGTGCTGATCAGATCTACTACTGGTGAGGACTCTGTAGATCTGTGGTTTGAGCAGGACCAGAATTCGAAAATTCTCCTCCTTTCTCTTCTCAAAAACGGTGCCCCCTCTCTCTCTTAGGTTTAGGATTTTTCAACTCTGTTACAACTTATGAGAGAGAGCTGTCTATTTATAGACCTAGGGTTGTAAACCCTGATGGGCTCCTGAGCTCAATTCAGCATACTTGTTGGGCCAGACCTGGGACCTAATGCAAATAATAAAGTGGGCCTATAAATTAATTAATTCTCATGTCCACAACCCATGACACAATTAATTAATTAATATTAATTCTTTTTCACCACAGAATTAATATTGATCTACCCCTTTATTACCACGTTATGAGAACGGGTTGCATTAATTGAGAATCCCCATATTTAAGGTTACCGGACATCCATTAATTAATCGGAGTCTCTGACAAGCTCTAACTACAATTAATTAATATCTTATTATTCCTGAGTAGTACCACTCAAACCTTATCACTCGTGCCTGAACTTAATCAGCCTGCAAGATTTTGGCACGATGAATGTTATTGAGCTCCTCAGGGAATGTCCCCATCCTATTACTCGGATATGGTTACCTAAGTTCAATCTCAGGCGGTACTACACGAACTGTTGTTACCCAAGATGCGGATATACGAGCACGTTACTCAGGCTCTCCACCATGGCAAGTCAAAGCAACAGTCAACCCGTGCAAACCCCTGAACCTTCGTTAGGGTTTGAACTCAATCAATATAACGAGATCTTTTATTCGCTGATGTCAGACAGACGAATATATCTCACTGCGGTCCATCAATAC
>JAPKLW010006490.1:0-17278 GCA_026898455.1 Plectranthus barbatus | reverse complement strand
TTGCGTACTTCGTTGTCTTGATTTACCGGTGATTGGATATTGATTGTGTGAGTTGTTGATGAAATGATGATGATTTGTTATGTTTGGTTAGATAGATTTACATTGCTTTCTTAGGATTTTAGACAAAACTCAACGACTTGAAATTTACCTAGCTACCAAACTTCACTCGGTACTTTAGTACTCTTATAGGCGAATCGGAGAAGGAACCGGGTTGACAATTTATTCTTTGACAAGCTCTTTAGAGGGTGAACTTCTAGAGGCACGTCAAGTTTTGGCGCCGTTGCCGGGGACTTCATGTAGTAGGTTGTTAGATATTAGGGGAAAAGTGAAGTTCGTAGACTAGGTGTTTGTGTTTATGCTTGTTAGAAAATTATATTGCTTATTGTTTGTTGATTGGTTGTTAATTGCTTTTGTTTGATAAAGTTGTTTGTTGTTTGATTGGTTTCCTTGGTGGAATTGTAGGTTGTGCATGATAACGAGGTCCAAGGCTCGCGAGCTCTTGGAAAGGAAATTACACCAAGACCAAGGAAGTATTGAGATTGATTTGGAAATGGCTAATCCGGGGGAAGATACCATGAGGATTGGAGAGTAGGAAAGACAAATTGAATTGATGAAGGCATTGCTCAATGAGAGGAATGGTCCTCGTAGGCCACTCCAAAATCTTTTTCGCCCTCAAGTAGAGCCGTTAACCGGTGGTTTCCGACTTGGAGTAAATGCCACGCAGTTTGAAATCAAGCCTCAATTGGTTCAAATGATTCAAAATAATCAATTTGGAGGACATGCTACCGAGGATCCGAATGTGCATATATCCCGATTTTTGGAAATCACGGATACCATTAAGATCAATCAAGTTCCTCAAGACTTGATTCGGATGTGATTATTCTCATTTTCCTTGAGAGATTCGGCAAGGCATTGGTTTGAGGGTCTAGACAAGATAAATATAGCCACATGGGAAGAGTTAAGGGAGAAGTTCCTTTTCAAATTTTTTCCACCAAGTCTTACCTTGAAGAGAAAGGCAGATATTACTTCATTCGGACAAAGATACGATGAACCTCTATATGAGGCATGGGATAGGTTCCGAGAGCTCATACGGAAGTGCCCACACCATGGTCTTTCTAAGAGTCAACAAATATGCCAATTCTATGGAGGTTTGAATTATGATACGAAGGTTATGATGGATGCTTCTTCGGGAGGTGCATTTCTTGATCAAGAAGAAGAGGATGCTTGGAAGACAATTGAAAAAATGGCCGAAAATAGTTTCCAATGGCCAAGGGAACGAAAGGATTATAGACCGGTGAAGTCGGTCAATGATGCATATGAGAAGGAAAATTTCATAGAACAAATGGCTGCTATGCAAAAGAAGCTTGATCAATTATCGACTACGGGAGTTGGAAAAGATGACATGATGGTACTTAGGCATGAGAATGTTTATCCGGAGGGTGTGAACTTCGTGAATCAAAGGATGGGGTTCAATAATCGACCTCAATACAATCCTCAAGGAAATATGTACTATCATCCTTCCAACCGTTATCATCCAAACTTCTCTTATGCGAATCCAAACAATGCTCTTAATCCTCCAATGCAATTGGAAGGAGGAGAGAGTAGTCATCAAGGAGGATATGCTGGGGGAAATAATAGATACATGAATCAAGAGACAAAGAGAAATCCTAATGAAGAGTTGGATAAGCGTTTTGAGAAGTATGACGGTATGTTTGCAGAAATTCAGCTACAAATCTCTTCAATTGCCAAGCAATTGAGTAGCAAGCATCAAGCTGGGAAGTTTCCAAGTGATACGGAAGTTGTACAAAAGAAAGGTTGTAATATGATTGAGGATGAAGAAGGAATGAATGAGAACTTTAAAGTCATGACTCCAAAAGTGGAGAATGTGGAATTCCAAGGGGAAGAAAGTGTAGTGAAGGAGAGTAGAAAGGAGTTGGATGAAGAAGATGGAAAAATCAAGAATGATGAGCATCATGAAGATGTAAAGTTTTTTGAGTATGTGAAGAAAGGTGATATCTAGATGCCTAGCCCGGAGGAAATAGAAAGGGTGCCAATGTTAGATGAGCTAGTGGGAATTGAGGCAATTTTGGAAGGAGAATCAAATGGATCGGGAAATAAAGAATACGAGGAAAAGAACATTGCAAGTAAGAAAGAGGATCCCGGAGGCTTTGTAGTTGGATGTAAGATTGGTGATGTTAAAGTTGAGAAAGCTTTATGTGACTCCGGTGCAAGTGTGAACGTTATGTCATGGGAGTTGTATAAAGAGCTGGATGTTGGTTATCTCAAACCAACGAGTCAAGTGTTGCAAATGGCGAACCAAGCTTTATTTTGCCCTCGGGGAGTTGTAGAAGATGTGCATGTGGAGGTGTTGACCTTTACATTTCCCGGGGATTTTCTTGTGGTGGATATGAAGAACAAGGGTGGAATCCAATTGATTTTTGGAAGACCTTTCCTCCGTACGGCCGATGCACTTTTTGATATGAAAGAAGGTGAGCTTACTTTCCGGTGTGGGGGGAAAGAAATTGTTTTTACTTTACCGCAAGAAACTTGGCATCAACGGGAAGTGGAAGGAGTGGACTGGAAGAAAAGGTTGAAGGATTTAATTGACCCCGGAATAATAGTCATGGGGGATGAATTCGAAGATAAAGATGATCCGGGAGACTTGGACGAGTTTGGACAAGCTCGGACGAAAAGAGCCCGTGTGGATTCGGATCCACCCCGAAGTGCAAGAAGGAAGCTGTTATTTCCGGATGAGCATGACTCCATTGACCGAGGTATGAGCTCTGGATCCGCACCTTGGGATCATGATTGAAATAAGGTATGATCGTCGAGCTTTCGACGTTAAACAAGCGCTTATTGGGAGGCAACCCAATGTTTAAATTTTGTTATCTTTGTATTCTTGAATAATGTGTTGTTAATTGTTGATTGAATAACGGTTGAGTGTTGTGATGAAGGATTCTTGATTATGTGGATTTACAAATTTAGCTATATTGTGAATGGAGAATAAGAAGGATGGAAGGCCGTTGGTTCATGGAAATTGTCGGAGAAAGGCAGGAAATGGGGAAGTCAGGGCTGCTCGGCCGAGCTTGAGCAGGCTCGGCCGAGCCAAGACGAGCAAGGAGGACAGAGAGCTCGCTCGCCCGAGCTTGTGCAGGCTCGGGCGAGCCGAACCGAGGCTTTGGTCAGAGAGCTCGCTCGCCCGAGCGGATGCAGGCTCGGGCGAGCCAAGGCGTGGACAGACCCCGCTCGGTCGAGCCATCTGGCGCTCGGCCGAGCCCTGCGGCATTTTTAAATGTTTGCTCGAGCCATTGCTCGCCCCATCCAACGATCGATCGAAATTTCTCTTCCCAAATTTTCTCCCATACTTTGTTTTTGTCAATTGTTCTTATCTCACATCTTTATTCTTCTCATGGCAAGCAAGAGAGCAAGGGGGGAACCTTCTTCTTCCGATGGACGCCCAAAAAAGTTCGACGATGAGGAATTTGCAAAATTCAAAAAATTGGAACAGCGGCAAGTGGTGGGCACGAAATACTTGTGCCGTGAGACGTTGAAGGCTTTGAAATTGAAGGACGACGTGTGGAGCCTTCTCTCCGGGATTGGGTGGAAGAAGATGCTTCATGCTAAATGGCCGGGTTACATGGAGTTGGCGAGGGAGTTCTTCGCCTCCGTCACGATCATGAAAGGCATTGGCGGTACCCCTTTGTCGATGAAATTCAAGCTTCAAGGTACGGAATACTTTTACCAAAGAGCTAAAATTGATGAACTTTTTGGTAGTGATCCAGAGTCTATTTTTATGCATGAGAATGTGGATCTTGGGGAGTTTTGGGAATCTATCTCTGGTGTTCAATTGGATAGAAAGTTTAATATTAAGGAATGTAGAGCCACATCTATTAAGAATCCTGTTATTCGTTATATTCATAAGTTTGTTGGTGGTTCTGTTTGTGGGAGGTACGAGTCTAGCAATTTGATTACTCCCGAGCTCCATATGTTGTATGCATTGATGAATGGGATTAAATTCTCTTTGGGGGCTATGTTGATGGATTCATGGAGTCGTGCTGCTAACACCAACACTCGTACTTTTACTTGTGGGATGCTTACTCCTGTTTTTATGGATATTGGTGTTGAATTGTCTGGTCCTACCGCTCCT
This sequence comes from Plectranthus barbatus, assembly GCA_026898455.1. NCBI lineage: Eukaryota > Viridiplantae > Streptophyta > Magnoliopsida > Lamiales > Lamiaceae > Plectranthus > Plectranthus barbatus. Next base: position 13,131 of record JAPKLW010006490.1, on the reverse strand, counting down.
CCTCTGTTTTTGGATACCTGTTCGTTGCTTCAAGGAAGATTTTTGATTCCTAAACCTCGTGGTGATTCTTTTTATTATAAATTTGGGGAGAATATACTGGAACTTCCTTGTGATGGGCTCACTACTGTGTCGGATTTGGGGGATCATTCCAACTGGTTGTTGGATTCTGAGGATCACCTCGATTGTGTCGGAGTTCTATCACCGGATGGGTATTTCACTTCTTTAGCACAGTTGAGCGGGAGGAGTGGTGATTCGGGGGCTGGCCCTAGTACTCGGGCGCCGTCTCGGATGACAGATTGGCAGCGGCAGATGTACTCTATGCTGCAGCAGACTAATACATCTATCGAGTCGTTGTCTTCCTCTTTGCAGGGTCTGGATGCTTCCATGACCGCTCGCTTTGATGGCCTTGATAGGCGAGTTGACTCTGTGCAGGAGGATGTGAGAGAGCTGCAGCGCCGAGTCCCCATCCCGTACCAGTCTCGCAGGGAACGCCAGCAGCAGGTACAGGATAGAGTTGAGTAGTGACGCACCGACTACCTTTTTACAAATTTAGTCTAACTTGACTAAATTTGGGGGGATTGGTCGGTAGTTGGTGCTCTGGGTTATCTCTCTTCTCTATCCCTTTATCATCATTATCACTTTTCCTTAGCTAGTTTAGTTTAGTTTAGTTGATTTGAATAATAATTCGGAATTCGATTTGGTTGTATTATGATCTACTTATATTACTCTGGTTGTGGATTGGTTGTGAATGTTTGGATGATTTGGTGATTGAATGGATTGATCGTTTATGGACAAGTTTACTTGTGCTTAATTCTTTCTATTTGGCATTGGTATGTGGAATGTATTGTGGTTTGGAATGAATGGTGGAACTTGTGCATATTGCTTTATTTTTGTTGAATGAATGCTTGGATTGTGGAAGTTGGTGGAAATGAGAACTTAATTGGCTAGTTTATGCTCAAGTTTTTGGTGGTGTGTTGTTTTGAGTAGGTACAAATAAGGAATGGGGAGCGGTGATCGTGCCTACTGATGGGTAACGCTTTCTATCGTTCTTCTACCGTTTAGATTTGATTGCATTGTGTATGGTATGTAGATTGTGTGTAGTAATGTTGTGTGCTTGTGTTTGTGTGTGATGAACTCGAATTAGACTTGAGATTTAATCATGATTTACTTAGGGAAGTTTGATACCTACTTTAACCAATGATAGGGCGGAATCTAGTTTTCGAAGCATGATTTGAGTTTTAACTTTTGAATTGCCGAGTTTTGTACATGGTTAATGCATAGGACTTGACAAAAAGCCGTGAGATTTGAGCCATGATATTGTCATATCTATTTTGATTGTGAGTGGCAAGATTGAGAGCACGAGATCTAGAACTTGCATCCGTTCTCTATCTATTGGCATGAGTGTGTAACTAGAAAATGATCTTAGGCCATCATTTCTTAGTCCTACCTTTCACACCGGGAGTATAAGGTGGTTTTTATCATAATTTTGCCTTTCATATCTTTGACCCCCGTGATTGAGCTTTATTTGGTGAATCTTCTTGATATAATTAGGATCAAGTTTGGGGGGAAAGAGTGTATGAGGGTGAATACGGTGATGAGAGTTGGGTTGGGAATTGATTGGAGTTGTATTGATGAAGAATGTTGAGGCATGAAAGAGTGAAATAAGGGATTGTTGTTGATCCTAGAAAAAATGAGCACCTACAAAATTTTGGTGCAAGTGTTAGAAAAAGAAAAGAAAAAAGTGTGTCGTGAAGCACCGACAAGATGAATAAAAGATGGTGCTAGAAAAGAAAAAAAAAAAGAAGAAAGGAAAAAAAAAAGAAAAATTGTGTTGTGAAATGAAAAGCCTCGGGGTTAGTAGTGGTTCGAAAAGAATAAGTTTGGGGGTTTTGGGAAATTGAGAAGTTTAGTCACTTTGGCCCAAAACCACCCACCTTTTAGTTAGCCACGTTACAACCCGTGAAAAGACCTTTTTGATTCTAGAAACTAACTCGTTGTAGTATAGTGGTGAGAATGGATGCAAGCCTATGGAAATCAAGCTCGATATCTTGTGAATGTGTGAATCTCATCATCCCTAAACACGTGAGGGAGTGCTTTCGTTTCTTATATCCATTTTTGATGAGTGGTTCATGTCCTTTGCATTAACCTAGTTACAAAGTTAGGTGATAATCTCGTTTTACTTGAGCATGCTAAGATAACTTTGATGAGCTATGAGGAATCATTTGAGGTAGGTTGAGAACTTTTCTTTGTTTTGATTGAGGACAATCAAAGGTTTAAGTTTGGGGGATTATGATACGTGCGTAGATTGACCTATATTTTGGTGTGTTTGTGTGCTTGTTTTGGTCATTTTACGCCCGTATCATTGGTTTTTCTTCATGATTGGTTGTGTTTTGGTTTGGTTTTTGTGTTTTGTGTGTTTCATGTGTGTAGGTTCAGTTTTGAGCATAATCGAGCATTTTCGGTGGAGTTTCGGTGGAAAATCGCACGAAGTTGGAGGTTTTGAGGTGTCGCCCGCCCGAGCTTGTGCAGGCTCGGCCGAGCTGCATTTCAGAGAGCTCGACCGGCCGAGCGTGGGCAGGCTCGGCCGAGCCATGGTTCAGAGAGTTTGATCGATCGAGCGTGGGCAGGCTCGGCCGAGCCATGGTTCAAGGAAGGCTCGGCCGAGCCATGGTTCAAGGAAGGCTCGACCGAGCCCATTTTGGACCGGGCGAGCAGCCCTGTTGCTCAACATTTCGGCGGTTTCTGACTTCGACCGGGCGAGCCATTCTTCGACCGGGCGATCCGAGGGTCATTTTTCTTGTCTATAAAAGGGGGAGAATTGAAATTAGAGGGGGACTTTTTGCCATATTTCATTTTTAGAAGTTAGAATGCTCTCTCACGATCGTAACTACCATTCTTCTCATCCACAACCAAGGAGCTTCAACCACATTCCTTGGAGGAAATTTGAAGAATCAAGCTTGGTAGATCAAGACACAAGACCAAATTAGGGAAGAATCTTCTTTCTATTCTCAATTGTAATGATTTTCAACAATTCCTATTTTGTAATTGCACAATTGATGGATATGATGAGCTAAACTTCTATTGGATGTTGAATTGAGAGAGGATGCATGAAATTAGAATTGATTTTTGCTTGTTTACCTTTCTATGTGTGATTGGAGCATGCTAGAGCCTTTTCACAATCCCTAAGTGTAGGTATTAGCCAATTTAGGTGATGATTGATACGAGTATTGCAGCCGTTACGCGGATATGAGTGTCGCGATTAGCATGTTTCCTTGTGTTACTTTATCCAATCCATGTGCGGGTAGAGTGAATAGGGCAATGATTCACGTTCCTTTTGGAGTGAGCTATAGCCGATAACGTGACTGTTTGAGGTGGTAGTTTCATCAACGGTCGGTTCACCGTGATAGGGGATCGACTAGGGTAGGGTGAGAGTCCATCCTCATAGGAATTAAATTGAGTTTACAACAAATATTGACCTAATGGATTGCATCCAAACTTGATTCAACATCCTCTTTTCTTTAATTGCGTACTTCGTTGTTTTGATTTACCGGTGATTGGATATTGATTGTGTGAGTTGTTGATGAAATGATGATGATTTGTTATGTTTGGTTAGTTAGATTTACATTGCTTTCTTAGGATTTTAGACAAAACTCAACGACTTGAAATTTACCTAGCTACCAAACTTCACTCGGTACTTTAGTACTCTAATAGGCGAAGCGGAGAAGGAACCGGGTTGACAATTTATTCTTTGACAAGCTCTTTAGAGGGTGAACTTCTAGAGGCACGTCAACTCTCAGTCGAAATATACTTTATGCATATGAATCTTTTGGATCCTAAATGCAGTACGAAGGAGAACCATAGCGGCAACTAAAGTTTGAGTGTCCCTCGATGGACAAGGAGGAAAGAGAAAGATTGAAGAAGGTTTTCGAACGAAGAACATCCAAGGCAGTAGCTCAAGCCATGTTGATCAGAACCGAGATGCTGGATGTTCCAGACCATGACGAAGACTACTCTTCAAAAGAGGAAGTTGGGGAGGAAGCTCTCTTCCCATTCTCAGTCGCGTTCGGAGAAGAGGTCAAAGATGAAATTGAAACCAAAACTGAGACGACTCTCACAACATCTAGTGAGTAGGTACAACCTTTACCATTAGTTTCCGAATTCTCAACATGCATCCTTGACGACACTGAATCGTATTTCTCCGACTCAGAGGAGGTCACTTTAGACATTTTATCGCAATAATTTCAAAAAATTTATGTCTTAAAAAATGTCTTTGTTGGTCCTCAAATATCAGAGTCGTCGTGAATACAACTTAACACGAAATGCAGCGGAATAAATGTTCATCACTTACACTTATTGTTGTTTACAAAATGTTTCTTAGCTCAAGTTATGTTTTAAGTTAGTTTTCAGATATACACTAGCAACTCTGTTGCTAGGTTTCAAATCAGCTTTAAACAGTAAATAATAAAACAGTAAATGAACACAAGATTTTATAGTGGTTCGATCCAAATAGATCTACGTCCACTCCTTAGCCAGTATGCTAAGTATTTCACTAGAAAAGTATACAATCAGTACAAGGATTCGCCAACACTTGCAGTAGGCGGCGAGCTTTTGAACCGGCCACAGCACAGCTATCCTCCGATACTTTGCACTTTTCCGATCACAGCTCCGGCCAAGTCAAGGGCACACTTTCGTAAAACTTGTCTTTCGCTAATGAGGCTTTTATAGATTCCCCCTGAACTCAATAAATATGCGGCTAACGCCCGTCAGAGTCAATCTTTTTCAAGAATGACTGTTGGATACTCCTAGTAAGGAAGTTATCCCAATGATTGAAGATTCTTAACGGAAGTTCAAGAATCTTCAAGGATGTGTGTCAGATATTCAATGAGAAGACACTCTAGGTTGTTGAAAGCTTTGAATGCATTTTTTATCACGAGCTCTCAACTGACTACTTTTCACTTGTTCGCTTTGTCAAAGGAATCTCACACTTGAGTAGTTTGCGAATGTCGGTAGTGATAGAAGCAGCTCTTTTCTCCACTTTCGGATCTGTCTTTTATAGATGGAGATTCAAACTTTGAATTTCCATATCTGTTAGACTCAACGACTCCTTGATCCTAGAGTGTTTGGTTTGTGACAGTCGCTTTTGTCTTTGACTTGTACTTCCCTAACTACTTCGGGAAGGTCTCGTCCTTTGTGTGAGCTTTTTCTTAGAACGGCAGTGAGACTTCAGCATCCTGTGTATTGCTCTGCTATGATCCTTTGTTTAGCAGCTGAAGACTCTCGTTGATGCATGACTCTTTTATCCTTTGTTTGCTCATTTCTCTAGCAGTTTGCTGGTTATTGATGAATGCTAATATCTTAGCATTCTGTTTTTCGATGTCTTTTTGCAAACATCATCTTCTCCGTGACTACTAGGACTTCTTCTAGCATACTAGTCTATTACAACTCAATATAAAACCTATACAGGACTTTACAGAGTATGCTAGACTATTTAGAGTTCAGCAAATGATCGACCAACTACTAAGGTTTGATTCACCAAAACCTTTTACAAATACATCCTAAGGGAGATTTTAGGAATAATTTCCCAACAATTTCCCCCTTTTTGGTGCGATCAAAGCCTACTATCATTTGCTGACCATAAGTGGAAGAATGTTTGTGTTTTACAAAGTTATGTTATTCTATCAATCTAACACAGAGTTTTTCCAACTAGGTTCTAGCAAAAAAAAATAATTGAAATCAAATTCCCCCTCAACAGGTGTTGGGGAATATTTCTCGATTAAATATTAGTGAATGTTGCACAAAGGTAATATGCTAGGAATTCTAGCACCCATAAAATCAGCAAGCATTCATCAATCAAAATATAATCTCCATATCCACATGCAAATTTTTTGAATACACCAGGAGTGTAAATCAACTAGGGCACACCAATAAAAATCAGAGGTGGACAAAGAGAATTTGTCTAAGTCTGATCCAATTTTATAAATGATATAGCAGTTTCAAGTACAAATTGGATTCAGAAAGTAAAATAAATTTGACCTTATCGTCTATGAGTCGGGTGCTGGCTTGTCTACTTGCTTGTCCGCTGGAATGGATGAGTTGCCCTTCTGGATATCAGCAAGTCTCTCCATGGTGAACTTCATGAAATTCTCAAGAAGATTGGCTCCTGTTTCTCTTTCAGCAGCCTCACGCTCCAGTTGTTTAGCCAGCTTCTCCTGCTCCATTGCAATCTTCTGCATTTGAAGTTCATGCTCCTTTCTTTGAAGTTCTAATTTTGCTTCTTGCTCTTTCCTTCTTGACTCCTCCTTCGCTTCTTCTTTTTTCCTCCTTAATTCCTCCTTCCTTGCGGCTAATTCCTCATCTTCTTTTCTTTTTCTCTCCTGGTCAGCCTTTCTTCTTTCTTCCCCCTCTTTGATTGCAACTAAAAAGTTGATACCATAAGCCACCACTGTTTCGGTTAAGGTCGTCTTGGTTTCGGCTAAATCCTTTTGAACGACCTCCAGGCTTGTCTTATTCTCGGAGATGGCCAACTTGGTTTCAGCGACCTCTGATCGTTCATGAGATACATCTCCCCGTACTTCATCAATTTCTCGTCTCAAGTGAGTGGTTGCTTCTGCTACTCTTCCATCAATGGCTACTTGCAAATAAGAGTTAAAGGCGACGGCCATATCGGCATTCATTGGAAAGGGTATCTGTAGAGAGGTTATTGGAGTGGCATTGAAGGAAGTAGTCGTGATGAGTTCTCGACTTGTTGGAATAGGTGATTGCTGTACTTGAATAGCAATCGTATCAACATGTGCTTGATAACAGGCTTTCTCATGTACTATTCGACGAGCGGCCTCCAAAATTTGTGCGGTTCTTGGGCAATTCGGGCCTCGGCTTCCTGAGCTTCCTGAATTATTTCCTGAATATCAATGTTCAGGAATTTGGCTAACTGCGTATCTTTGTAATCAAATTCCAGAGCAGCACGCTCAGTGGCCTGTGCCACTATTCGAGCCTTGAGTATCTCTGCTTGTTGAATTTCATATTCCATCTGACGTTTCCTGTAAGCAACAGCAGCTCTTGCTTGACGCTTGGACAATTCAACTCTGGCATCAGAGTAACCATCGGGTACGAAGGTGGATTTGGGTAGACCAGCAGTCTTTGTGAGAGAACGGTGTTCTCTGATGGCTTGAAGTCTGCACATCACTTGCTTATCTGAGAACTATTTCATCCCCGGAACTTGATCAATCCAATGGAAGCACCAACGTTCCTCACGCCTCCAGAAGTTTAATCCCTTGGCTGCATAAACCAATGCTTTTTCTTCAAAACAGAGTTGATGCATAATGTAATCACACTTCTTCCATCGGCGAAACTCTTCGGCTAACAAGCGTCCTTCTGTAGTTGATTCGTCCAACTCACTGTGGAATAAGTCTGCAATGGCTCTTTCTGTTTCGGATTGTACAAACAACTCTATTTCCTCAGCCATAGGTGTTAGGTCAGAATTGGACAACTCTTCAGGATAGACCTTTGCACACCATTGGCCAATTCTTCGAAGTCGATAGCGAAGGCCTGGTAATCCATTGAGAGGCACTCAAAGAAGAGCATCTGATCCAGAAGATTCTTTTCTCAAGAATTTTGCATTGTATATTTCCGCAGATTCTCCATCAGAATCTGATTCAGAGATGCAGGATGATTCAGGTTCAGTGAGGAGAGAATCATTCTTTTCGACGAGCGATGATTGTTGGAGTGTCTCAACACTTGGTTGCTCCTCTAACGGATTATCACTTGAGAGGGCTGTAGCAAATGGATCATCCAAATGTGTTTCCCCCGAATGATTTGCTGGAGCGCTCTGCACTTGTTCGTCAGCACTTCGAGCTCCACTCGATCCTGCTCCGTCTGGTTTGCTATATGATGGAATGAAACTTTCAGGATCTCCTCCAACTCTTATCTTATCGGATGAAGGATTGAGAGTGGGTTCCTCGTCTGATTGAGCTGTCATCTTTCCTTTCTTCGCAGCCTCCTCAGCTAATCGATGAAGATCATCAGCAGGATCTTCATTTGCATCTTTCAACGTTAAATCTGCTGAGGGTTCTGTAGTTTCCTTATCCTGCTGGGATGATATCTCCATCTGCAGAATCCTCTGCGGCCTTTGATTGTTCCACTTGTTCTGCTAACATTTCATCCACTCGACTAGCCTTTTCGGATCTGCTAGTCTCTACCGCTCTGCTAGCCTCATCTGCTCTGCTAGCTGCTTCTGCTCTGCTAGCTGCTTCTGTAGGCTTTTCAGCAGCGTTCACTTCTTCAGCAGAATCTTTTGACAATTTTCTAGATTTCTTTCTACTCACATGTTCTTCATGTGCTCGTTTCACTTTCTCAAATTCCTGATCACGAGCATCAAATATCATTTGTTGTCTCAACTTCTTGAACTGTTTCTTCTCAAGCTCCTTTCGCTGAGCTTTTCTCTTTTTCTTAGTAGCTTTGATTTCTTTCAAACGCTCCTTTTCTGCCCTATCTTCAGCAGACTTCTTTTCCTTCTCAGGAACCTCGGATTCCTCCTTATCCGATGCTAGGACCAATTTCCTCCTTGTCTTCTTCCTTGCTTGCTTCTCAGGGGAAGTGATATTTGACCTCTTCTTTGAAGGAATGGGTAAGGCTATTGCCCCAAGAACTAAAGGAAGTTGTTCGGCCTCTTTTTCAGTCATGATTTCATTAATCTGCTCCACAGGAAGACTTTCTAACTTCTCGATATCTTCAAGATTTTTAAAACAATGTTCTGTTTCAGCATTTGTTCTCAACAATGCTATTTCGTCTTCTGTCATTGGAATGGAGGGTTTGAGGATCTGAACTGCTAGACTCGCTTCATCAGGTTCCTCAGGAGAGGTTGGTTTATCCGTGTCCACATTGGATTTCCCTTTCAGCTTTCGAGGATTTCTAGCATTGACCGGCTTAGGCTCTTTTCTGGTTACTGGAATGTAGTCCGTGGAAAGAGGTGCTACACCACGATCTACTCCTGTGTTAGTGAACAACATCTCCAAGAATTTACTAATCTTTAACCCAAAGTTCACATTCGAAGAGAATGTTCCATCTATCTCCATATGTACATTCTTCTTGGCATGCTCTGCCCACCGCTCGAATATGAATTCAGCCCAATTTCCCTTAATGTTGTCTGTCAATGCCATCATCACGGCATATTTCTTAACTGATAGCTCCGAGTAAGAACCAGCATCGCACTGGAGCATCTTTATCACTATCTCTGCAAGAAGTTTGTACTCCTCTGACAGAGTGTTGATTGGAGTGGCAACCTTAAACGTACTTGCTTGCCCTTTCTCTCCTGACTTTTTCCAAAGATTCCAACACCTTTCCATTTCAGCAACATCATTCACCTTATATTGAGAAATCTTGGCTCCATAATTTCTAAGTCCAAAAGTTCTAGCCAACAATTCAGCGTTTACTTCTACAATGTTCCCATACACACAAGTTTTAAATGACTTCTGATCATCACTCATGACAGCCCTAGCATAGAATTCAGAAACCATATACGGATGAAATTGATCAGGTTCAGCAGAGAGGTACTTTACCAGTAACTCGGAATCAAGAATATCCAGGATCCATTTGGGAAAGTGCTTGATGGCGAGGGGCATGTACAGGATTCTGTCTTTCATGATCTGTGCCACTCGTCTCTGCTCTGCCGAGTAATTGGATAATTTCTTCCGTCTGGCCATAGTCACTAATGTGCCGTAGGGAATGGAATCATCAATATCTTCCTTCTTCTCAATCCCAGTAAAACCGGGTGCATGTCGCACATGCAGGGGTGAACTCGCAGTGGATGGATAGATAAATGTGGGTTGTGGAAATCGGAGTGTTTTTGAGTGTTCTGATGGCGGTGATTCTGTGTTCAGAGAACGGTTTGACTCTTGGTTTGGAGAGGTTGGAGAATTTTGATTTGAAGCCATGGTTGGGAATTTTAGGAGGCTGAGAGGTTTTGAGAGGTTTTGTAAGGATGAGGGAAGAGGCGAAGGGTTTCAGAAAATTTATGAAGATTTGAAATGGAACTAGTGTATAGGAGATTTCAGAATATGAGAAGGAATTGACGGTGAGGATTGCTTCCGTTTAATTTTAATCAACGGCTGGGGTAGGTAGTCAGATCGTGCGGGTACGCACGTCTTCAGCACTCGAGTGCAGGTGACGTGGCATGAGCTGATTCGTCGCCGCCGTCTGAGCACATTAAATGCGCCCCTTCGTAAAACGCAATCTCCCGCGTCTGATTGAAATTTTCAGCAACCAGACTTAATAGGATTGAGCAGAAACTATCACGTAGTTCAAAACATCCCCATATTTCAACATATAAAATTCATCTCCCTCCAATTCATTTCATGCATGACCGGAATCATTTCCGATTTGACCTCTACTTTAAGAGACCGTTCGAATTCCGAGATCAGCAGTTATCGAAAATAGCTATATAAATAGCACAATCTGGAGAGAAATTGATATGCCTTCTTGCAATCTTTACCTTCTCTTCTCTTTTTTTTTTAAAAAAAAACTTCTTTTCAAAGAAAATATGGAACCAGCACCAGCCCATACACTCTTCGTTCCGCGACACCGAATCCTTTGTGATTCTGGGTTATATGAAGAATATGATTCAGAGTATCATGTGGCAGAGATGACCATGTCAACTCTCCATGCCAGTGGAGTGGGCAGATTTATGTCTCTCACTCCCCATTCGTTCCACAGGGAACACCTTCAGCATTTCATTCGATCAAGCGAACCTGTTGGAGATTCCATTGTTGGAGTCTTCAGAAACCAATTAGTAAGGTGGACGGCTGACACGTTTGCGTCGGAGTTTGGCCTGCCAAGGGGTCCTATTCCCGTCTTGGAATATCGCAGTGATGAGATAGCCCCGGAGTGGACGTCTTGGATGAGGTGGAGGGCATCTCCTGAGTACAATTTCTCTCCAACTCCCTCAGCATATCATCTTCAAACCCGGTACAAGGTCCTTTTTGAGGTCGTCAGTGGCATGATCGTCGGAGAAAATCCTGATGATATGATTTTCTCGCGCGAGATCTGGAAGGCCATGATGGCCATTGACGATCGGGCGGAGGTCGACTGGGCGGCCTTCGTCTTTCAGAGGGTACGACAAAGTGTCCAGCAGTTCCCACGTCTTCATCTCCCCTACGGGATGCCATTGAGTTGGCTGCTAGAGCGGAGATTTCAGGATCGTACTCTAGGTCCCTCGAACCTTCGGGGGGTAGATTTTTATCCATTTATGCCGTTGCCACCATTCTGATGTGATTGTATCTCCTTTCCATGTATATAATTTTGTAAATCCATATATATAAAATGATATCTATTCATTTCGAGCAAGCTTGTGTATGCTAACTTGAAATCAGCTGCCTGCTTGACGATAACTTTATAACAAACAACCCTCGTAATGAAATCCACATTCACTCTGCTGAGTGGACCTCTGCTAAGGTCTTAGCATATGAATTTGTGAGCAGAGCTATTTACTCTGCTGAATATGTGGCAGAAACCACGTTTGCAAATATCTAGCAGACTGCTATACTTCGATGCGAGATCTAACGGTTGGGGGACTCTAGTCAGATGAATCGATGGTCTTCAATGCATGCGTCCCTTCATGCTTCGGTTACTTTTTCAAGAAACACTTTGACCGTTCTGACGTGGCATCTGTCCATTCGTCGTAAACAGTGTATTCATCGTTTCATATCCCGAGAAATGAACCCTCGTCGTTTCTCATTACGACATTAACTTGTTATAAGTAAGTAGTTATGACTTTTCCCTTTATAAATAGTCTTCTTGTGAGGATTCTTATCACCACAAATGCCCTTTTCTGAACTGTCCCTTATTTGTACCAAAAAAAAAATCTTCAACAGAATGGATTCACCAGGTCAGTCTTTGGAATTGCGCCGGAACCAGATTCTTCATGAGTTTGGATTGTATTCCCTATATGACAATGATTACATTGTGGAGGAGACGGTGATGTCAAAACTCAACCGAAGTGGGTTGACCCAATTCATCACGGCCACACCATGATCTTTCCAAGGTGATATTCTCCGAGAGTTTATCGCTGACTGTTCTGTGGAGGGAGGAGACATCTATGGTTCCTTCCGCGGCAAGCTAGTCTGTTGGTCACCAGACTTCTTTTCTCGTCGATTCGGCCTTCCTAGAGGTCCTGGGTCAGTGTTCAACTATCGCGTGACAGAAATAGCCCCTGAATGGTCATCGTGGCAGAAATGGAGACGATCGCCTTTGTCAGAATTTTCCCTTTCTGTCTCAGCATACGATCTGCAGATTTCTTATTGGGTGCTCTTCCGCATTGCGCACAACATGTTGATGGGAGAAGGCCTTGATGACACTTTCTTTGCAAAGGAAACATGGCAGATCATGATGGCCATTGATGATGAGGTCGAGGTCGAGGTCGATTGGGCAAAGTATATCTTCGACAGTGTTCGAGATTGTGTCCAATATTACCCTTCTGTGCCTCTGCTGAATGGAATGCAGCTCAGTTGGCTGCTGGAGCAGAGCTTTCCTCGGATAGCAGAAGGACGATCGAACCTTCTGGACACTGACTTCTTCCCGTTCAAGCCTCGTTCTCCCTAGAATAGGCAGCATGTTGTTGTTTTTCTATTGTCTTATCTTCCGTTGTAATGACATCTTTCAGTAAATGAAATGAAGAGATGTATGTAATGTTGCACACTTAAGTTTTTGACTTCCAATTTAACGTTTGCTGAAGTATCAGCAACCATGTTCTGCTTAGCAATGACGAACATTCTTCAATAGATGTATTCAACCTCCAGAATACTTAACAATGTCTTCATGAAATCCAAGAGATCCAGAGAGAATAAGGGTAGCATCTCATTCACTTTTAATTTTTATTGACGATTAGGATTTCACATGTTCCGCCACTATCGCGCATTTAATGTTCTGTTCTCGGAGACGTTTGGTTAAAGTAGCATAGGCTCCTGCTTCAATGTCCTAGCAATCTGAGTTTAAATCGAACCTTGTTTGCTGACCTGATTTAGCAGACACCTTGACTTAGCAGGCATACCCAGCAACCTTTCTTCTGAGGTAAGCTACAATTTTCCATAAAAGGTCATCAAGTGCTTTCATTTAAGACGGCAGATTTCTGTCTTAATCAGT
>JAPKLW010006489.1:0-17280 GCA_026898455.1 Plectranthus barbatus | reverse complement strand
CCAAAGCGGACAATATCATACTAATGTCGGAGTCTCGGTTCCTAACATTTGGGTCCACAAGAAACAGACGAGGCCAATCCCGATCATAGTTGGAGATATCAAAACTAAGCAATTTCCTCAAGGACGAAATCTCAACTGGAACCTGCCCAGAAAAATCAGCATATGACAAATTCAAGTGTGTCAAAGAAGTGAGATTGTGAAACCCTGTTGGAATGTGAGAGTGGTTGAACCAATTGTAGGCCAAGTTTAGCTTCTCCAAATAGTGGAATCGGAAGAGACTTGATGAATTCCCGATTCCACCAGAAATGGCCTCATCATCCAGATGCAAGCTTATCACATGGCCACCACGGTCGCATTCCACACCGTGCCAGTTGCAGCACTCATCCGTTTGATTCCATAGCACCAGTTTTTCTGAATAGGAAGAATCGAATATCAGTTCACTCTTGAGCTGAAGCAACAAGCTTTTCTGATCATCAAGACACAGGGTGTAGGAATGAGTGAAGATAATTAATGATGAAAGTAGAGAAATGAAGAAAAGCCAAAAAGGTGGCATTGCAAGAAGAGGATGGTTGTGTGCAGCACAGCAATGACATGCGTGACCTTAAATTGCCACCGGAAAGACTGGTGTCATAAATGTTTTCAAAGAAAAAAGAGGTTTGCTCAGCAAATTCTACAATTGACTGAATTTTGTATTGTAAGAAAAGGATGGCTGTGTGGAAAGTAGAAATTTCTTAGCAATAAATGTTTACAAAGAAAAATGAGATTTTCTTAGCAAATCTCACTGCTGCTCTTTTATTTCCTCTTTGAAATAGACAGCCACTTGAAAGACTAATTCTTTGTCTGAATAATTGAATTAGCTTCTTTGTATGCATGAATATTATGTTTACACAATCCTGTTAGGTAAATGAACGAGGCCTTGTAAGCATCTGATTATCACGTAACTGTGAATAAAAATCACACATCTCTCAATACTTGCTACTTCTCTTGTTGAAATAAAGAAACTCCTCAATCTTCCGATTCTCACAGGAGAGAAGAGGAGACTGGAAGTGGAAATCCAAATCCAAGTATTTTTCGATCCTAAATCCTAATTTGCTCCTTAATTTTCTTTTAATGGGCTTGAGGGGTTTTTAGCAGGCTTCCCCATTCAAGCTATAAACTGTTAGATTTTCTAATTATTGAAGATTTTAAGCAAAATTCTTTTGCAATTAGAATATAAAATTAAGTTTTTTTTCTTAATTATAATTCAGTATTTTTTTTAATTCCAAAATATTATTAATTAAGAATAGTTATAAAAAAATATTAAATTTTGTAATATTTTCTTTCGTAGCTCACGAAGCTATTGTTGTCATACACGAATCATTTAAAACTGTTTTCATACAAAAATGGTTACAAAATTTAATTTTTTATATAAATAATTTTAATTGATGATATTTTGGAACAAAAAAAAAGGTGTTTTATAATTGGAAAAAAAAATCTTATATTGTAACAAATTTCAGCACAAATAACACATTGATAATTTTTTATTTACATTTTTAAAAATAAACTAATAAAATGAAAACATGACGAAAGTATGACACCATGATGTTGAAGTAGAAATTGATCTTAAACACCTCAACATTCCTTCCACAGAGATCGTATGCCTAATCACATCTGATTTCCAGTACTACTTGATTAGCTTGAATTACTTACTTGCACAGTTGTTCCACATGGACAGCGTTCTAGCAACATCTTGTTCATAATACTTATTGGCAAGAAAAGTATCAAGTCAAACATCACCATGTTTTATAGTCATGTTAGACATCACTCTTGTGTCTACGACATTATAACATAGAAGAAAGAACAATCATAAGAACGTACTTAAACATCATGGAGATACTTAAGTCAGAAAGATTTAAAAAAAAACTATTTACAAACAAACTCAAACATACACTCTCAGATAGGAGAGTTGCACATGCGTAGAGATTTTCTAAATTATGAAAATCTCTTACAATCAAGAGCTTTAGTGAAAGTGTCTGTCTTTTGGTCCTTAATTGGAACAACTATCATGGAAACCAAGTTTTTCTCAACCAAATATTGAATGAAATGGTATTGGATATCAATGTGTTTAGTGTGATAATGTTGAATAGAGATGTTAGAGATTTATAAGATATTAGCACTATAACATAGCAGTGTTAGAGTTTCGAAATCCATACCATAATCATCATAGATTTGTCTAGTCGAGAACATCTGAGTGCACCAGCTAGCAGTTGCAATGTATTCTACTTCGGACATGGATAGAGATATGTTGTTTTGCTTCTTGTTGTTCCATGACACATGATTAGAGCCAATCAGAAAGCATCCATCACTTGAGCTTTTTCGATCATTCACATCTCCCGTCCATTCAGCATCATTATCTTCTGTAATGTTAGTGTTAAAATAGTTTGTATACAACAACTCCATGTTGGGAGTGCCTGAGATATATTGAATTATCCTCTTGGAAGCTTTTTGGTGGAACTCCTGTACGCAAACTTCAACACTAAACAATATATTAGATCTACTAGCATTGAGGTATAGTAGACTTATGATCATAGCCCAATATAGTATAGGTTCAACATCAACACCACTATTGTCTTTACTCAGTTTAACACTAGACCAAATGAGAATTCTCATGTATTTTGCTAATTCTAGACCAAACATTTTAACCATTCAAGATGTGCAAGTGTTCTGTGATATATTTACCCTTTCTAAAATTTGTTTGATCTGAAGACCTATGAAGTCCATTACCAAACTCATTCCATACATCTCTGACATAATGGTGATGAACTTATGTACCGATTTAACATCAGTTGCTCGAAAAATTAGGTTATCCATATAGATATGTGATATCCTAAATCCCTTCCCTATACGCTTAATAAGGAGGGTTTTATTAGTATTACCTCGAGTGAAGTTGAATTCGAGGATGAATTTAGTTAGCCAGACGTACCAAGCCATTGGAGTTTGCTCTAGCCAAAATAGCACTTTCTCGAGTATATAAACATTGCTAGGTTTATGATGGTCCTCAAATCCTTTAGATTGATCTACAAAGACTTCCTCATTTAACACTCCGTTAAGAAAAACATATTTCAGATCCACTTGAAATAAGAAGAAATCGGAAGCAAGCAGTAGAAATCACAAGTCCAATAGACTCTACCCTAGCTATTTGAGCAAATGTTTCACCAAAATAAATCCCCTCAACTCTAGTATATCCCTGAGCTACAAGTCTAGACTTATTTTGTATAACATTGACATGTTCGTTTGTCTTATGTTTGGAAATCCATTTAGTAACTATTATTTTCTTATCATCTAGTCTAGGTACTAAAGTCCAAACATCATTCATCACAAACAGACTAAGTTCCTCTTGCATCGATATTATCCAACTCACATCTCTTACAGCCTCAGTAACATTTTTAGGTTTAGGTAATGAAATATAACTATTAACATGAGTGGAGTTAAACACAAAGAAGGTACATACCATTCTCAATGTTTCCTTGCAGCTTACTTGATATTTTTTAAGAGTTTGAACTCCTTCAAAGATCTTTCCAATAACCTGGGATGCAGAGTGATTCTTTTCCATCCAGAAGGGTGGTTCCCTTCTTTCAGAGTCTGACACCAATGTGTCAGAGTTGTCCTCTTTATTGGAGTCTGTGTTACAGACTGGTGATGAAATTGATGATGATTTGTCCACCAGACTCGTTGTAGTCACTGGGTCAGTTTCAATCAGTTGAGACATATCTTCAGATTCTCTTTTGTTTAGTAAAGAACCAACTTCATCAAACAACACATTCATAGATTCTTGGATAATTTGAGTACCCAAGTCTAACACCCAACAAGCTTTACTGTTAGTGAAATAATCAAGGAAATAATCATTAGTGTGCCTTAAATCAAACATTTTAAGATAATCATGATTATCTAAAATATAACAAACAAATCCAAACACATGTAAATATCTAAGATTTGGCTTATTCTTTTTTAAATATTCATACGGGTAAATTTCAGTACCCCGTCTTAGATGAACTATATTCATTAAATGAAATGATGTGTTTTCACCTTTAAAAACACACTTTCAGGGTATGACATTATCTTACCCATTTTCTGTAAGATCCAATTTTTGCTTTTAGTAACACTGTTATGTTGAAGAGATTTAGGAGCAGAAAAATCAAGAGAGATATGTTTACTATCACAAAGGCTAGAAAACTCATCATTCACAAAATGAATTCTAATTATAATCAGACTTGAATGATGGACATTTTGAAACTTTCCACGCAACCTTTTAAGCCAAGAAAACATATCACATTATACTCTCATAACTTCAACTCTAACACATCTAGAAATGACGCAAACAACATATCTATTTCCATCAAAACTCTCAAAATCAATTAAATCTACTAAATTCATATAAATTAACTCAAAGAAATTTGCAGTATAAATTATGCTCAACATAGAATGAGATGACCTTGTCTGCTTACCTTGCAAACAGGAGTCACAAACCTTATCAACCTTGAATGTTAGTTTATATATCCTTTTAACATTGGTATGTTTGAAAGGCTTTCGGAAGCTTTTAACATTTATGTGACCAATCTTTTTGCGTCATATGCCATCTTCATTAGGCTTGATTAAGGAGGATTTTTGATCTTGATCAACCTGATAATATTTTTTAAAAGACGGGGGTCCTTGAAAATCTGCTATGTTGACAGTTTTAATATCTGTCAAATGTCTAACACACATATTGTCAGAGTACCATGTACCTGCAACATTAGCCTTCAACAAAGGATAATTACAACATATCTCATAACATTGGCTAATATTACCAAATGGGTTAATACTATACAGACTCATATTCCCATCAGCAACTTGTGAGTACACAAAAGTTTAGCATGACAAAGTCTCTGACACACACAAGACTTTAACACACCTTTAGACTTTCTATCATTCATAGCAGAATTTTCCTTAAAGAAATTAATTGTATAATTTTTGTGCTTACATAATATAGGATATGTAAGAAATAATTTGATATATCCAAAAATATCATAATGTCCTATAGATATGATCACATCAAGTCTAAATTTATCAAACACCAAGTCAGCCATACAAACTCTAAATCTTAACATACTTACCTCCATCTTCCTTTGTATTGAGGACTCTTTTAGTTTTAGAGAACAATCCTCCTTTTTGACATGAAGAGACTTATCTTTTTGCTTTTGACATTCTTTATCAACAAGATTAGAATGATGTCTGAATTCTTTAACATCCTTCTGGATATCTTTATCATTTTGCAGATCTTAAGCCCTCTAATTGTTAGTATAACCAGAAGAAATATTATTTAGCTCGGTCATTTCATACCCTTTAGTAACATTCTCTAACACTAGAATGTTGGACGAATGTGTTGTAACATTATCATTGTCGGGGCAGCTATCATCAGAAACATCATCCTCTACATGTTCCTCATCTTCACATTCCTCTATTCTTCACGGAGACAAATAGATATCATAGATGGCTCTTCAGTATTTGAATCTTACTTTGTTGAGATTTCACTTAAAATTGTTGACAATGTTGATGTTGATGATGAACTTTTTCTCCCGAATTGTGGAATGACAGTTTCCTCTTTCACGAACTTTTTGATCCCTTTGGTCCATGTCACAAGATTTGGTTGATCTTCATCCAGTAGTTCATCATCTAACACTTCTTCTATTTCTGCACACTTTGGGATGTTTGTTGAACTTGTATTTCTATCGTCTCTTGAATAGAAGATTAAGCTCTTGCTTTTGTACTCCAGTTTTTGTTCCACCGGATTCATTTTGCATATAGTAAAAAAACTGACCAATTCTGTAATCTTAAAAGTTTCAACATCTCTTGTCTCTTTGATTTCAGACACCTTGATGTTAAACTTTTCTAGCAGCAATTCCAACATCTTGCTGACCAGCCTTTCATTGCTGATTGGTTCACCCAGAGCATGAGCTTCATTTGCCATGGACATCATTTTCTCATAAAATGATGAGATGGTCTCCCCTTCCAACATCTTCAAATTTTCCAATTTGTTGGTGAGAATTTACATCTTTGCTTTTTTAACACTAAGAGTTCCTTCAA
Source organism: Plectranthus barbatus (assembly GCA_026898455.1). Classification (NCBI taxonomy): domain Eukaryota; kingdom Viridiplantae; phylum Streptophyta; class Magnoliopsida; order Lamiales; family Lamiaceae; genus Plectranthus; species Plectranthus barbatus. The sequence goes on along the minus strand of JAPKLW010006489.1, from coordinate 11,178 downwards.
ACTTCTCTTGAAGTATCCACCATGCTTCTGGACACTTGGAAATGAGCCTGAAACATCTCTTGTCCTTTCACTTTGCGTCCACTGTCCTTCCAATTTGAGTGACACCAACGTCGCATCTGAATTCTTTGGATCTGGTATTGACATTTTTGGAGGTATCCATCCATCCATCACAGCAACCCATGCTTTTTCATCCAATGACTTGACGTACATCTTTATCTTGACCTCCATAGAGAGTAATTATCACCATAACTATCAAGATCGTGGTCTACTTACAGAAATTGATGAATCCATTGTAGTAAATTTGCATTGCAGGAACTTGCTACTTAGTCCGTCAAGTAGTTGCTCTTGATGCCAATTGAAAGAATATAGTGCCCGAATTTACTACTTCAATATTTAAATGTTAAAGATTCACCGGAGTATAACACTGTGATATTAGAGTGCGGTGTTAAAGAGTAATGCACAACGGAATAATTTTCTCGGTAACATTTCTATTCCCCAGAGTGCCTTGCGGCAAAAACAATTTCACTATATAAATGAAGTTTACACAGAGAATTAAATAATAAATAGCTTAGCTCTTTCTCGATTCACTCCCTTGAAGAAACTTCGCTCTACATAGATGTTGAAACAACACCTATGGACAACGTACTAGCAATCTACGCACAAGGCTGAAACTCGACTCCTCCATTGTAGGATGCACCATTCCGGAGATGAATTCTATCGAGAGAAAGCTGGTTGTGAGAGGTTGACAAGTACGGGCAAGGCAGGACCGATTTGTAGAGAATGTATCTTTGAATATTGTAATCGCTCAAATTCTCCGGCTCTCGATCTGCCCTTTTATTCTTACTTGGAGCACTCGTCGATCATGTCCACTTCCACACTCCCCAGTTGTGGCTGACGTGGCCCAGACCTTCTTTCCACTTCCATTTGATTCTTTGAATCACCCACAAGACTCACGTGGATATGGTTTAGTTGTGGAGGTGCTCCCATATTTTTATAACCTGTAAAATAACTTAAAACTGAAGTAAAATCGTACCCTATAAAATAGGGGTTAGTGATTTTAATTTTGGAGCACTCCCTAATATTTAGGAACAAATAAAAACAATAATATATAATAATATATGGTTAGTAGCAATAATATATACAATCCCTAATTAATGGAACCTGTAAAAATGTGGGAAATTAGATATAAAACCGTTCCCTACAAAATAGGAGTTTTTTGCAACTACCCCGTGAAAGGTAGTGAAGGATAAGATTAACACCAAAGAGTCAGAGCTTTGAAAAGTCTAACACTAACGTTGACAAGGTTAGACCTGACAATTACACACCCTTGTATCACCTCTGACTCTCTAAGCTACCTTGGAGTAGTATAAGTATGTACTCTTGTTTTGTAATGAAGTGTTTAATTGAGTTGAGAAAACCATTTGCCTCCCAAAATACTCTCACTATCAAAATTGTTCCAATTCCCCACCTAATTACTATTATTTTGTAATTCCTAAATCAACTTCTTCGCCATCTACGTAAAGAATACATAAATTAACAAATATACCACCTTTCTTGAACAAAAAAAATAAAATACAGACGATCCACCGAAAATGGATGAGGCCTTGTTAGCATCTGATTGATACTGTATCACCTCTTAATCTCTCAAAACTAGCTACTTCTCTTGTTGAAATGAAGAAATTCCTCAATCACGAACATCTGCAACAGTGGATGTGATCTCCCCATTCTCAAAGGAGAGGAGACTGGAAGTGGAAATCCAAATCAAAATACACACTAATCGCAGTGGCTTTCGGTTCAAGCAATAAATTGTTGGATTCTCCAGTTATTGGATTGCACTGCCCTAAAAGGGTGTTGAATTTTAAGCAAGATTCTTTTGCAATTAGAAAATAAAATTTAGATTTTTTTAATTATAACAGTTTTTTTTTTTAATTCCGCAATATTATTAATAAAGATTACTTATATAAAAAAATTTAGATTTCTTAATATTTTCTTTCCTAGCTCATGAAGCTATTGTCGTACAAGAATCATTTAAAATTGTTTTCAAACAAAAAATGGTTACAAAATTTAATTTTTTATATAAGTAATTCTAATTGATAATACTTTGGAATGTGCTTTATAATTGAAGAAAAAGAAAACAATTCTTATGTTGTAATTGCGAAAATATGAAAATATGTTGTAAATGCAAAAGTGATAAAAATTGTAATCTAATTTGCAATTACCCTATCTTTAATATTGGGTAATTTATCTATATTCAAATGTTATAACTAGTACTAGTATATTGGGAAAATAACCACACACATAGGTTTCCAAAGTTTTAGGCCAATTTGTTTTTGGTTTCAATTATTGTTGTGCAAACACACAAATTGATTTTTAGAAGTACGGAGATAGAAAAGGCATAGAAGAGATGATGTGAGAGGGTGAATTAGAATCATTAGCAGAGAAGGGACGGGGGAGAGTGGAGTTTCAGAATTCTGCAAGTAGAGAGGCAGCTTTTGCAAAAATTAGAGTATTTTCATCGATGCAATTTCTTGATATAGATTACTAAATCGCAACAACACGTGCAATTCTACGATTCATTGATTTTAGACAAAGAACCACACATACAATCCATATAAATTGTCTTTCAAGTAGACAGATGAAATAAAGCAAGCCTATTATCTTCTGCCCTGAGTCCTAACTATTCTTCTGGCACGTCGTCTTCTCTTGCTCATACCATACAATCTCTCTTCAACTACCTCTTCTATTTTATCAAAGTATTTCTCTCTCAAGCTTCTGCAGAATACAAGCAGCCAAACAATGCTTCCTAACCCCACAACATATCCAAGTGCAGCACATACATATTCCCACTCGATCCCCCTCTTCCTTGTCTCTTTTTTATGTTCTGGTGGTGATGAATCGTTGTTTCTGCTGCTTATATTCAAAGGGAAACCATAAAGCCCTGGGTTTCCTTGGAAGGAATCAGCTGGGAATGTTTGAAATTGAGGGCCATTTGGGATCTTGCCGACCAGCTTGTTGTATGACACATTCAAGAATGAAAGGAACGTGAGTCGTGCAAGCTCCTCTGGTATTGTTCCTCTGAGCTGGTTAACGGAGATGTCAAGCGATCCGAGATTGCTCAAGGATCCCAATGTTTTTGGGATTGTGCTGTTAAAAGCATTATGGGATAAGTTGAGAAGATAAAGTAATCTTAGATCACCAATTGCAGCAGGTATCTCTCCTCCAAAATTATTGCACGAGAAATCAATGGAAATGAAGTCCGGCCAAATCTTGACAAGCTCCAGCTGTAGGCCTTTCATGGTGATTCCCACCCCAGCCGACCCATAGTGGGAGTCTGTGCTATAGCCTAAAATGTCGGGCCTCAATTGTGGATCATTTTGATGAATCATTGTTGTCCAACTAGAGAAGTTTATTGATTCCATACTTCCACTAAAATTGGTTGAAGAAATATCCAGAATTTGAAGTTGCGGCCAACTCTTTAGACATCTCACCTCTCCGTGGAATCGGTTGGAGTGAAAAACGAGGACACGCAAGCTCGAAGATAGCATGCATGGGAAAGTATCCCTGATGATGTTGTTCCCAACGTTTATGAGCTCCAACCCCTCGCAACTTTTGAGGGACTTTGGGATATTCCCGTCTATAGTATTGTAGCTAAGATCAAAGATTTGTAAGCGACAATGCTGAGGAAGATTGTCAGGGATGTGACCGCTGATGTTGTTTCTCCCCAGATTGAACACCCGAAGCCCATCAAGATTTTCATGTAGGCAGGGGGGTATATTTCCGCTCAATTTATTGACACTCAAGTCAAGAATCTGAAGGTTCTCAGCATTGCAGAGGGAGTTTGGAATTGATCCAATTAAACTGTTATTAGCAAGCGATAAGAGCAGCAGAACAGACTTTAGGTTTCCAATTCTAGGTGGAATGTGGAGGTGCAGGTCGCCATGGAGCTGGTTAGAGTGCAAGTCTAAGACTTGAAGAGAAGCAGGTATATGGTAAGGCTTTTGCAGATCTGAAAAATGATTAACAGAAAGGTTCAATAACAGAAGTTGCGTATCCCAAATCCATCTGGGTATCTCCCCAACAATCCGATTATTCGAGATGTCCAAAACCCATATACCAGAGATAAATTTAATAAAATTAGGAAAATCATGCATGTCACAAGAAGCTAGATTTAACTCTTGTAGCTTGGGTAAAACAAATGAACTTGAATTCACATGTACTGACAATTTGTTGCGAGATAGATCAAGGTTTGTTAGATTCACAAAACTTTGAATCTTTTCTAGTTGAAAAGTGCCATTGAACAAGTTGTCCGAGAGCCAGAGTGTTCGGAGGCTGTGAAGTTGGAAGAGAGAGCTTTACAATGGAAATCTAAATTAACAATTTTTGAGGAATTTACAATGGAAAATTCCTCAACCTGACCAATAAATTGGTTGTAGCTAAGCTGAAGGGTCTTTAATGAAGAGAGACCAAAGAGAGAGCTGGGAAGTGAACCTGTGAAGAAGTTATCGGACAGGTCGACAGAAACTAGTTGAGTTAGGTTAGCAAAGGAGGATGGAATAGGTCCAGTGAAACTGCAACCAGCCAGATCTATCCAAGACAATGTTTTGAGATTGCCAATTGAAGTTGGTATTGACCCTGAGAAGTTGGACCTCCCGAGGCTCATAGACTTGAGAGACCCATTTGGACTAAATGGTGGAATGGTTCCACTGAGCTCATCATTAAAAGACAAATCAAGGATCTGCAAATTGGGTAACTGGAAGATTACCTTTGGGAAATGACCTTTCAGTCTACAGTAACGAAGACTCAAGGTGGTCAAACTTGAGAAATTTGCGAAGTAGCTCGGATCTGCTGTTGAAAGATCAGTTTCATCTAGTCGAAGTATAGTAAGGGGGAGTTGCCAAAACGATCTATCCAAAGGGCCAGAGACAGACGTGAAACGCAAGCTTAAACCCGTGAGGTTGGGTAAAGCTGATGATATGATGTGGCTCCATTTTCTGCTTTGATCGGACGAAATACGGACACCATCAAGATAGAGCTCTCTAAGCCCTGTCAGATTTTGCAGAAACATCTCCAAATTTGGGTCCTCAAGAAACAGACGAGGCAAGACCCAATTATAGTTGGAGATATCGAAACTGGAACCTGCCCAGAAAAACCAGCATATGACAAATTCAAGTGTGTCAAAGAAGTGAGATTTTGAAACCCTCTTGGAATCTGTGTATAGTTGAATTCATTCAAAGCCAGATTCAGATTCTCCAAATATTGGAATCGGAAGAGAGTTGATGAATTCCCGATTCCACCAGAAATGGCCTCATCATCCAGCTGCAAGCTTATCACATGGCCACCACGGTCGCATTCCACACCGCGCCACTTGCAGCACTCATCCGTTTGATTCCATAGCACCAGTTTTTCTGAAAAAGAAGAATTGAATATGAGTTCACTCTTGAGCTGAAGCAACAAGCTTTTCTGATGATGAAGACAGTGGGTGTAGGAATGAGTGAAGATAATTAATGATGAAAGTAGAGAAATGAAGAAAAGCCAAGAAGTTGGCATTGCAAGAAGAGGATGGTTGTGTGCAGCACTGCAATGACATGTGTGATCTTAAATTGCCACCGGAAAGACTGGTGTCGTAAATGTTTTCAAAGAAAAATGAGGTTTGCTCAGCAAATTCCACAATTGACTGAGTTTTGCATTTAAAATTGTTTTCATACAAAAGTTGTTACAAAATTTAATTTTTTATGTAAATAATTTTGATTGATAATATTTTGGAACAAAAAGAAATGTGTTTTATTATTGAAAAAAAAAAAAACAAATCTTATGTTGCACTTACAAAAGTTATGAAAAAGTTGTAATCTAATTTGTAACAAATCTATCTTTAATATTGGGTAATTTATCTATATTCAAATGTTATAACTAATATATTGGGCTACGTCCACACACATGGGCTTCCAAAGTTTTAGGCCGATTTGTTTTCGATTTTTTTCAATTATTGTTGTGCAAAGTGCAAACACACAAATAAATTATAAATACACATTATCCATTCTATATTATAGTTCACAAGTTAAATATTCATTTAATAATATTAACCATAACTTCTCATATCAAGCACAGTTTCTACAATTTTTTCTACAAAAATATAATTTTGATAGAATTAAAAAAAAATGTTAGGTGTATTAGCATATAGTGAGAAGATCCAAGCAACAAGCCATTTGTGTAAATTGTATAGGACTTTTTTTTTTTTTCAAAATTTCCGTGACATTTCAACTAAATTGTTGGTTGATTTGATTTGTCACGTAGAATTCATGCCCACAATTATTATTTTTCTTCGAAAGGTTCATATCCACTAATATTGAGCCCACACCAATTATCCAAATCTCAACTGGACAGTTGCTTAAAAAAAATTTCAACTCTTCCAATCTTAAATATTTTTATTCAGTATCAAATCATTAAATACTTTCTCCCGTGACAAAATTGACAAATTTCCGTATCAGTAAAGACCCATTATAAATTCCTGTTTTATATTTGTGAAAATGAATAAATAAAAGAGTTGAAAGAAGAGAGAACAATTTTCCAAAGAAAGGGTTGGTTGAAAGCGTTAAAACCAATCATGGACTTCACGTCGTTCACCTCTTGCTTGCTCCTTTCACATTTTGTGCTTTCTTCTTTAAAGTTTACAGGTTGTATGCCCTGCTACTATTGCTGACTCATGCCTTCACGTTCTCTCTCTCTCTCTCTATTGTGCAGAGATATAACTTATGAGCACATTGCATTTATAAGTTCCTCCCACCAAACAAAAAAAGTACGTAGTGATTTTGTAGACTAGGGTATTTTTCTCCTTTCTTGTCTTGTCGTTTCGGCTATGAAATTCGAGGATTTGTTGATGCAGCAATGCGAAGATAATAAACACAATACCAAACTCCACCTCCAACACCAGGTTCTCTCTCTCTCTCTCTCTCTCTCTCTCTCTCTCTCTTGTGTTAAGATGAAATACTACTTGCTGCAGGTTGAAAGATTGGAGGAGGAGTTGGAAGGGGAGCTTCAGTTGAAGAGAGTATTGCAATGCACTATGCAGGGACCAACTGGCTGCTGTGACTCGTGTTCATCTCTCACCCCCTTCCTCCCTTTCCAGGTATTCATATCCTCGTATATAGGGGTAGCAATTACTAACACGACATGATAATAAAGACACGAACCAGACCCGAAACACGACAATAATCAAACACACAAATTGTTAGCACTACACTTAGAATTAAAAATCTTGTATACGACACAATAACCCGACACGAAAATTATGACACGAACACGATGAGGTCCAAAATGAACCCGACAAGAATTGCCACCCCTAATAATGCATGTATTTTTAGCAAATAATTTAGAATTATTAGGTATAGAGCAAGTTTCTTGGTCATGGGTTGGTACAATGCAACACTATAGCAAATCTTGGTTGGCCATGTTTGAGATTATCAGTTATAGATGACAAATTAGTTGTCCCCTACCCAAGGCACAGTGGTGAATTAGTTGCTAACAAAATTCATGCTCAGGGTCCCCCCCAGAAGTGTATCGATAAGTGGTGACCCTAACAATCACTAGTGGAAAAAAATGCAGGTTCAAATGGTTCTGGCAGATCTAGCATTGGTGGAAGAAGAGATAGGTTGGCTGGAGAGGAAGGTGGATGAACTCAAATCAGACATCTACCTCGAAAAGCAGAAGAGAAAGGAATGGGAGGTGTTGCAGTTGAAAGAGTTCCAGCCACAGCTGGACCAACGGCACCTAAGGAAGTTGCCGTCCAGACGACCTAACCAGATACACCTCAAGGAGAGCGACACGCTCTCCACGTCACAAAACTACGAAAACAGGAGGCACCGAACTCCTGGAGACAGGAGAGCATCCTTGGGTTCCTCCAAGGAGCTTCAAGGTGCAACGTTCCTGGGGAAATACAGGAAACCCGACTTCCCGTTTGCTATCACTACAGCTGCTGCTTTCAATGGCGACGTAACTATGAAGCCTTCCAGCTCTTCAGCTGTAGTAACAGGAGGGGGAAGTGGGAACACGAGGTGCTCAAACAGTCGATTAGATTCTGAAAGCGAAACACCACTGAACCCGAATAAGCTGTCTGTGGATCTTATCAAGTGCATGATAAGCATATTTCTCAAGATGAACCAAACTACATATAAGAGCAAAGGATCGACTAACCTCTCAAAGCAGACTCTGACCTGCATCAACTCAACGGGCTTGGTGTCCAAAGCTGCATTCAGCTGCAGAACTCCCGTGTTTCCATTCAACGACAATGCATCCCATCGAATTAGAAGTGTTGGACTTCCATCCTATCGTCAGTTTTTTGTTCCAGTCCCATTCGTGTCGTTTCCGCATCGTGTCAACTCTTGTTCCTGGGCTGCGATCTAAACCTTTCCGGCGAGGATCGTATCATTTTGGTATGATAAGGAAATCAAATCCTAATAAAACGAGGAAATATAATCTATATAAAAGATTATTAAAAACCCTAATATATCTAGAAGGAAATAAAGCAAAAACTCGAAAATAATTAAAAACAAAAAACAACTTAATTAAAACAATTCGAATTTCTTCAATTAAACTTCTTCTTTCAGGCCACCGGGATCTCCATCATTCCCCTCTTCTTCAAAAGGATTTGTCCTCAAATCCTCGTTGGTGCTAGATACAATTGACCATTGTACATCACCTTTAGTTGTCTTGTTTGGCGTATTATTATATTCAAATACCGACAAATGTTTGGTTTCATACACCTTATTTTTCAAACCAACGGTCTTCACAAAACTGAATTGATCTCTGGTCCTCTCAACCTTCTTCTCTACTGGCATCATTAACTCTGACTCTGTCGTCTTCTGCACTTGACACTGGCTTTGGATTCCCATAACTGGACTGTTAATAAAAGTGAGTGTAGCCGGAACCTCGAATCCTTTATCGTCTTCCATATGACTCTCCAAGGGTATAGCAACTCTCATATCCTCTTCTTTGGGCTCTTGAATTGAAGCACTCATCGACTCGGATTCATGTATCATTGCCATTGTCTGCTCATTCTCTGATTGAAGCTGTTCTGATGAGAGTTTCCTAACTGTTTGTGACTCATTCCAACTAACTTGATTTTGACTTGTGTCTTTGCTATTAATCCTCCTTCTCTTCAATTGATTCTCAATACATCTGGCTGTAACTACCATGACAAGCAAGTGATCATAAGGTTGTAGCTCCTCTACTCTTTCTCGGATTTCTCAATTCAATCCAGCCAAAAATCTTTCCATTGTTGACTGTGTATCCTCAATGATATTGGCTCGAATCATTGCTTCATCCATCTCTTTGTAATAGTCTTCTACACTTTCAGATCCTTGTCTCAAATCCTGCAACTTGTAATATAATTTTCGATAGTAGTAAGTAGGTACAAAGCGTTTCCTCATTACAACTTTCATCTCTTTCCAAGTCATGATTGGCCGCTCTCGATTCTTCTCTTTGTTAATCATCAATTGATTCCACTAAGTAAGAGCATAATCAGAAAACCTCATAGCTGCAAATTTGACTCTCTCACGTCCATAAATCTTTTGACAATCAAAGGCATGCTCAATATTCCTCTCCCAATCAAGATATAATTCAGGATCATATCCTCCTTCAAATAATGGAATGTTCATCTTAATGATTCCCCAAATTGATTAAAGAATAGTTTTTTTTTTTTTTTTTTGCTATGCATAATTTAAAACTAGATTATTCTAGGACTCTATATGGATGGATGTATATGAATAAATATGGATAAGACAATATTTGAATAAGGTAGTTACCAAATTACTTGGTAATCAAGAAGGAAAATATGGAAAATGAAATATTTGAATAAAGTAATTACCAAATTACTTGGTAATCAAGAAGGAAAATATGGAAAAGGAAATATTTGAGTAAGTGATAACTGCAGTTTAGCGGTTAAGCAAATAATATTTTTACACCCAAGGGTGGTCGATCCCACAGGGAATGTGCAACGAGAAATCAAAAGTACTAGCCATGATTCTTAGGACATAGATGTTTGAGGAAATTGGAAAAGGTTTTTGTTTTGGAAATTAAAGATAACAATTGCAAGAAATTAAAGGGTTTTGAAAACAATTAAAGGAAAGCACAGATCCTAGGGCAGATAATCTAATCATCAACATGCAAATATCAATCAACTCAGCAATGGGGAAAACATAGATTTTGATGGATTAAATTCCTTGGTCAGGCAATTAAATCCTAGATTATTAATTAGTGACTATCTCCTCTCGGTCTAAGAACACCAAATTAATCAATCTCAATAATTATCTAATTATTCCTATGTAGGTTTCTTCCTTTTGAGACAGAAAACAAACACAATTAATTCTCTCTTCCTGTTAATAATTTTCATCTCTCGATCCATCAATTATTAACTATAAACCTAGATCTCAATTCACCTCTCGGTCCTTCTTTTAATCTAGATTATAAAATTAAATCTGAGAATTAAACCATGCTATATGAGTTGATATCAATTAAACATGCATCAGAAAAGAAATCATAACCCTAGAACCTGTTTAGGGTTCTAGCCACAAATCATGACTAGAAAATAAAGAAACATATTATTAATTGACTTACAAATAAAATAGGAACCTTCAATGTCTTGAAAAACTCCAATGTATTAAGCAAAAACAGAGCAAAGAAGATCAAAGATTTTAAAAGATGTATTTTCGTGCCTGAAAGTTCTAATTTATAGAGGGGGAAAAAGACCTAATTTGGGTATTGGGTCAAAATAGCAAAAACTGCCAAAACAGGCCCAAAATAGCTTTTTCGGGCTTCTGTGTCGACCGACAGGCAGGCTGTCGATCGACACAATCATCCGGTCGAAATCCGGGCTGAAATTTGTGTCGAATCTTGAAATTTGGTTTCTGTGTCGACCGACACAAATCCTGTCGCTCGACACAGAAACATCTGTCTGCGCAGTCTCACGGTTTTGGCCATAACTTCCTCTCCCGAACTCCGATTGACCCGATTCCAGTTGCGTTGGAAAGCTAATTCAAAGATCTTTCCATCCATGTGATCCATTAGCTCAGATTCCATCTGTGGAAGAAGTCGTGACTGTTCCATTGAACATCATCTGCTTTCAGTACGGATTTCCAATGATTTTGGCCTAAAACCTGCAAAATTCACCCATCAAAGGCATAACAC
>JAPKLW010006488.1:2913-16009 GCA_026898455.1 Plectranthus barbatus | reverse complement strand
GCCAGCATGGACCGGACCGCTTCTTTCAGCGTCCTGTTCCTACGTTCTGCCAGTCCATTCTGCTGCGGTTGCCTTGGTGCAGATCTTTCATGCTTAATGCCGGCTTCCGCGCAAAAATCCATCAGCAGACTGTTGCAGAATTCCGTCCCATTGTCTGACCGTATCCGCTTTACCATAGCTTCTCTCTGTTTCTGTGCTTTGACAATCAAATCTGGAAGAATGATTTTCACTTCATCCTTGGTTCTGAGAAGCTTTACCCAGGTATAGCGCGAGTAGTCATCGACTACCACCAGCGAATAACGTCTTCCTCCAATGGTTTGAGGTGCTACTGGTCCAAAGAGGTCCATATGTAGCAACTCGAGTACCCGACTGGTACTGGGGCAGACTGGCGACTGGTTCTTGAAGGACTTCTTAGTTTGCTTGCCCTGCTGGCATGCTTTGCAAATCCCTTCCTTCTTGAATCCTCCCTTGGGAAGTCCTTCCACAAGATCATGCTTGGCCAGGTAGTTGATGGTTCTGAAATTCAGATGACTCAACCTTTTGTGCCACAGCCAGTTAGTTTCCATAGTACTGGTGGCCACGAAGCATGAATCTGGCTTCCCACTCTGCCAGTCAACGGTATAAAGTCCTCCTTTCCGAATACCTCTCAACTTGGTCTCGCCAGTCATCTCGTCCTTGATCTGGCATTCTGATTTCCCTAAGTGAACTGTGTAGCCACTATCGCACAGCTGACTGATACTCAGGAGGTTGTGCTTGAGAGAGGTGACAAGGGATACATTTAAAATTCTGACATCGTCCTTCTCGATGCAGCCCTTGCTAATAACTCTGCCCTTAGAGTTATCACCGAAAATAACTGGAGGTCCTTTGACCTTGATAAGATCTGCAAACAAATCCTCTTCACCAGTCATGTGAGCTGAACACCCACTATCTAAGATCCACTCTCTCGACCTCTGAAGCTGTGTTGCATGACCTAGTTCCTGCAAGAAAGAAATGGAATTCATTTAGGTCCCCGATCATCTGCGGGTCCTGCAGGGTTAGATCGCTGGATAATTCCTTTCGGAATCCAGACTTGAGTGATTTTCAGCTTGGTTTTACCCTTGCTGACATCATTAATAACCTTTCCCTTCCTTTTGAAGTAATGAGTGCGTTTGGTTTGGGAAGGTGTGGTTGTGTGTGTATCTCCTTTGGAAGTACGCTTCCGCTGAGAGCTTCGGAAATGTTTTTCCGGTACATTGTGTTGCCTTCGTGGTCTCTGGAAGTGTGGACCACCATGGCTAGCCTTCACAGCCCTTTTAGAAAACTTGTGATTGGGCTCAGACCTCTGATAGGTATTCCTCCTATCAGGTATTATCCTTCTCTCAGAGTTACTCTGAGATTTGGATCCCTTGTAAGTATGCTGGTGACTGGCATACTTACGAGGTTGTGCGTGGATTCTCTTGACAGCTGATGCTGGCTGTCGGATTCCACTGGCAGCTGACGCTGACTTCATTGCCTTAGGATTATTTGGCTTAGTCCGCGTCTTAGGGTATGCTGGCGTCCTGTCAGCAGAGGATTTTGCCAGTTGAGGATTTTGTCGTGATGACTCACCTATGTATCTGGTCTTATTATTCCTGTGCTGATCAACCATACGGGACTGACTGGTTTTGCCAGCTGGTGCTGATGCATTTACCAGTTTGCCCTTACCCTTGCCAGCATTGATTTGTTCGGGTTGGTTTTTGCTCAAATCCTTTATAAATCCCAACCCGGACTTATCAGTCGGCTTTCTCCAATGACTTAGAGCCTTTTCCAAATCCTTGGAGCCTTTATTCAAAAAATTTATTTTATTTTCTTGCTCCAGAACAATGTTGTGAAAATTATCTCGCTCAGTTTTTGCGATTTGAAAATTTTGGAGCAATTCAAAGTGAGTCTTTTTCAGAGTGGCTAGCTCTTCACCGATTGACCTCGATTTTTCAATCTCATTGGTCAAAACAGAAATTTGATCTTTCAGCGAGGTGTTTTCGCCAGCCAAGACATTCTTTATTTCATAAAATTTCAAGAATTCTTGTTGAAGAATGTCTATAGTGACAGCTTCTGAGTCGGAGCAATGCGACTCAGAATCGTCTAGAATGTGTGGAGACATGATATGCAATGAGGGAACAGATTGTACCTCATCGTCAGCGGCAAGTGCTCGTTCTGCCTCACTGTCAGCACATTCTTCATTTTCTTCCTCTCCGAAAGCTACCATCAGCGCCGGTAGCGCTTCCTCTTCTGACTCTTCATCTGATGCATACTCTCCATCATCATGGTCAGGTATATCAGGAACCTCTGTCCTGGTCAGCATCGCCTTGGCAACGGCCTTCGATGCACGCTCTTCAAAGAGCTTCTTCAGCCTTTCCCGCTCATCTTTATCCACTTGTGGACATTCAAATTTAAGATGGTCAGGGGATTGGCACTGATAACACGCGCGGGGAGCTCTCTTGACGAACTTTCCATCAGATGAGCTGAGAGAAGCTCCCTGTTTCGCCTTGGCTTTCTCCAGAAGAACAGCCAGTCTCTTCATTTGTTGCTCAAGATCTGCGATAGAGCTCTCGCTGCCTTTTGAGTTAGATCCCGACGGGGATGGGATCTCTTTCTGCTGGTTGTGCGGCCCAGCAGGTCTGTCAGTGTGGAAAGGCTTCTTGTGCTTCCACTTGAAATCCCTCTTGACGAAGTAGACTTCGTCTTGTGTTTTGATGCTGGGAGATCCAACGGTCCGAATGGCTTCATTTTTGTTCACCATTTGGATATCCCACTCATGTGCTTGGAGCTGAGCAAATAGCTCCTTGGGAGTCATTTTGGATAGATCATTCTCCTTAAGAGATGTAGTCTTCACAAACCAGTCCTCCTTGGGCATCTTTGACAGGATCTTTGCATTAAGCTCTGCATTCGAGTACTCCTTGTCCAAGGACTTCAGCTCGCTGACTATAGCATTGAATCTAGCCTCCATCTCCTTGATGGTTTCACCAGTCAGCATCTGGAATGACTCGTACTTGTCCACCGCAACTTGTAATTTGTTGCGCTTCATCTGATCTGTCTCCGTACAGAGACTATCAAGGTAGTCCCAGACTTCCTTGGCGCTGTCAAATTGGAGGGCTTCCTCCATCAGCGGATCTGGAAGAGATGATAAGATCATCTCGAGAGCAACGGAGTCCAGCTGATTCCGCCTCCTGTCTTCAGCGTTCCATTCTTCTGGGGGCTTTGGAATCTCAGCAGCTGGACGATCTCCTAGCTGGTGTTGTGTCTTGGTGATCTCGATCGGCCCTTTCTCCAGCACGTCTTTCATCTCCGGATGGACGCTTTTCAGCTGAATGAGTGACCTCTTTCGCCATATATCATGCTTCTCCGGATTGTAGTTGAGCAGCTTCGGGATATTCATTTTGTGTACCTGAGCTAATCAATCAGACAAAAAGAGTAGAGTGCAAGGAAACTTGGATCTCGGTCCTAAGCGACTCAGAGTATAATCGTTACGCAGCGGAAATAATATTAAGTGTTTTCTTGCACGCTACTTACACACAGCTGACAACTGGCAACTGGTCAGCTGGTGCTGGTTACTCAGTACGCAGCTGACAACTGGTCAGCTGGTGATTCAATACTTTGAATATTTTAGCCTTGTTTGCACAATTATATATCAGTTTCAGGATATACTCCAGCACTTGAGTGCTGGGTTTAAAATATGAATGAAATGCAGAAAGCTGATAAATAACAAAGGATTTTATAGTGGTTCGATCAATCGATCTACGTCCACTCTCCAGTCGAAGCACTGGAAATTTCACTAAGAGTAATCAGGTACAGGTCTCCTACGATCTATCTCTAGCTGGTGAATGCCTCGTCCACCAGTTCACTAGATCAACCGCTCCCGGTCTTGGATCCTTCTTCAACTCTTCACAGCTAATGGAGTGCGAGCACGTCACTTCAACCTCCACAGCTAGCTGGGTGTTTTAGTTCTCCCAAGAACGTAACAGTCTCTACGGCAGAATGCCCGTAATAACTCGAGTGCTGGTGAGCACAGGAGCTGCTGTGAACTCTCTCGAAGGAGAAAGAACACCAAGTGAGATCTTTAACTTACAAGCCTTGAGCTTGAAGTCTCGTGTTTGATAAATCAACACACGGAAAGCTTTATGAAAAGCCTCGAAAGTACTTTATGCGATTTTGCAGTAATATCAGTTCTTTCGGTGGTTGAGCAGATGAGTAGAATCATTCAATGGAGTCTCAGAGAGTTTGAATGTTGGTGGTTGCGACGTATTTATAGCCGCAGGAACCGATTCAAACTTTCTAGCCGTTTGGACGCATCCGGAAAGGTGTCAGACCTGGGATGTCCTTCTGACGGCGGCAGGTATGTTTTTCCGGAAAGGAACCATACCTTTGACCGCTTTATCTGACACAGATCTCTTTGTGTCAGAACGGCTCTCTCTGTCAGTCCGAGGAATAAGACTGGCGTCTTGTGACTGATAGACTTTAAGTTATCCTTCCTTAAAGTCATCCTTTGTCAGTCGATTCCTCAGAGAATCTTCTTCTTGTCTCTACTACGCTGGGAGAGAGAATTTGGAATTCTGCTGGTAACATCTGACTGGTAGACCATTCTGGTGATCTTGTGCTGGCAGTCTCTGCTGGTGACTAGCCCTGGCATCATCAAAGTCTACCAAATCTCTAGATGTTAACTCTTCTCGGAATCTCCCATGACTGGTGAAATCACCGCTGGTGAATAGTGTAAGAACACGTATTCTCCTGGTAAGGTTTGTCAGCCGCCTGCTGCTGAAACCCTTCCCAACTGGTGAACAGTAGCCAGTCATAAGCGCTTCTCATGCTGGTGAACAGTGTCAGCATGAGTCTTTGTCAGCCGCCTGCTGATGAAACTTTTCCCAACTGGTGAACAGTAGCCAGTGGTAAGCGCTTCTCATGCTGGTGAACAGTGTCAGCATGAGTCTTGATCAGCTGCGACTTACAACTCAAAAGACCTAAACAGGACTTTACATTTAAGACTTAGGGCTATGTAGAGACAACTGACGCTGGTAGTACTTAGGATTTGATCCACCAAAACTATAATCTAAACAAGTAAGCTACTGGGGGAGGAAACCTTAGACAGATTTCCCAACAATTTCCCCCTTTTTGGTGCGATCAAAGCCTAACCAGCGAGCACTCAGCTGATGAGGAAAGTTACAAAGGATTTCAGGGTTTTAAAAGTGAAACCTATCAGATCTAAACCCATGAAATTACTTCCTCAACATCAGCTCTAACTAAAAGAAATCTTCCCCCTCAACCTAGGAAAGATATTGCTCGTTTAAAAATATGAAAATTAAGATCAGAGCAAATAAGCATGTAAATAAATTTAACATGCAAGATGAGTGCTGGTGCTGATTACACTGGATGTGTAAATTCAGCTGGTAAGTAAAAACTTAGACAATTGTTGGACAATAAGAGATTGTCATCAACTTGTCAGTTAACATTCCATTAGAGATTTAGCAATTACATGTACAATGAATGATAACTGACTCGTCTAACAGATTTACTTACAAAAACATAAAGAGACTAGACTATGGCTTGGAAGATGATCCTGGTGACTGAGTCCGAGCACTTGTGATAGACCTCAGGATCGCAGTAAGTTCGGCCATTTCTTGATCTCTCTTTCGCCTTTCTTCAGCAGCAATTCGTCTCTCTTCAGCTGCAAGGCGTCTCTCCTCCTCAACGATTCTGGCTCTCTCCTCTTCAGCCAGTGCTCGCGCCCTTTCCCCCTCTTGGATCCGCGCCAAAAAGGTGGCAACACCGGCGGTGACGGACTCCATTTGCTGCGCTACATCGGCTTGGAAAGTGGCGAAGCGTTGATCCATCCTGGCGTCGATGTAAGCAAGAAGTTGCGCAGGAGGATGAATTTCTGAGAGTGGCTCCGCTGATACTTCCATGGAAGAGGAAGGCACATCATGTGCGGTAACAGCCATCTCTGGTGGAGATTCAGTTGGTACCTCCACTGGGGTGGGCTCCTCCGCGGGCACCTCAGCTGCTGCTGGCTCCTCCGCGTGCACCTCGGCTGGTGCTGGCGGGCCTTGTTCAAAAACAGGTGGGGCTGTGAGATCCACCAGCTGCCAGTCCTCATGATAAGGGACAAGGTCGCCCAAAACCATAGGAACAGATGGGACGGCAGTGGTCAGCCACCAACCTCTCGAGGGATCCTCCTCTACAATGTGGTCTACCAGCAGAGAGCTGGCAGCCATGTCAAAGAAGATTGCAAAGTATGGAGGGATCCTGGGGAGAGCGATGAGCACCTTCAAGCGTTTGAGCGCGTATATCAACTGGTACCCTCGGCTGGTGCACTGGAACTGGAGGAATGGCAACTTAACCATTTTGGGCCTAGGGAGGCCGGAGGTTCCAGTCAGCTGTCGGTATTCTGCAATCTTCCTCAAACGGCGCCTGATTCGCCTGTTCGACAGCTGCTGATGGCTTTCAGGATCAGTATCCATGAATGTATTTGCCCAGGCCTCCTCAGATCTCCAGTAGCCAAGCCCGAGCCTGGCATATAGTACGGCACGCTTCTCCACTGTCAACTGGCGTTGGCACCAGTCGAAGATCCTCCACCTCCGGAACTCCAGAAGCAGTTCCGCATTTATTCGCCACAGGTCTCTGTACCTGGTTATCATCTCCTCATCCACAGCGCTCTCCACTTCCGCTGTGATGGTGTCGGCATACTCATAGAGTGAGTAGTTGTAATATTCCATCGGGTGCAGGGGCAGACACCAGTCGTAGATCCTGGAAGCGTAGACTGACTGGTGGGGGAGTCCGCTGATGGGGATAATGTTGAATGCTGAAGGCTCAGGCACTCATGAAGTTTGAAATGCCATGTCCCCGCGGTGCTCCCAACGGTGTACCCCTGTCACTCGCGATCGGAAGGTATCTTCATCTATCAGCTGGTGCTCTTGGATACAGAGCATGTATGGCCTCCTTTCAGTTCGCACATGTCGTGCTGGCGCTGGGGAGGATGCTGCTGGTCGCCCAGAAGATGTAGAAGCTTCTGAAGGGTGTGGGCGACTGTCAGCTGGACGAGCCTCAGCTTCAAAATTGGGGAAAAGATCCCTTGGCTCCATCCGCTGCACCCTGGAGTGATGTACTACTGGTGCGGATTCTTCGTCGGGAATGACTAGGACCTCCTCAGCTGGAGCAGCTGGCTCCTCACCAGTAGTCTCCATTGCAACTTGTTCCTCCTCAGCTGGAGCAGCTGGTTCCTCAGCCCTTTGCATTTCTACATCATCAGAATCGGAGCTAACATCTGAGAAACTCGCCAGTTTTTCCGGGGTGGTCGCCCGCTCAACAACTCCTCCACTGGCACCCCCTTGCGCGGCCAGTGGGACTTCAGATTCATCTCCACCACCCCCTTGCGCGGGTGGAGGGATTTGAGGCACATCCTCCTCAGGCTGGTACATATCTACTAGAGATAGTACGTCCTCCTCAGCTCCCATGACCATCAGGCGCGTGAAGGATTCTTCAGAGAGGATCTGGCCTGGAGCTGGTGCTGGTGGCATGTCACTTGAAGTTTGGGCAACTCCCCATTTTCCCTTTGCCACCTGATGCACTTGCTCCGCCAGTTGCGCCTGACGTCGAGAATCATGCTCAGCCTTTATCTTTGCAAAGGCTTCATCGCGGGCTGCCAGCTCAGCCTCCCTTTTTCGCTGGTCTGCCAAGGCCTTCAGCCTTGCCTGAGCCTGCTTCTTCCTCACAAGAGAAGCATTTTGCTCCTTCTTGGCTTGCTCCACCAGCTTCTGAGCTCTCGTCTGGACCCTCTTCCTCTTTCGGGTCATCTTTTCGATGGTCTCCTCCTCAGTCAGTCCAAGGACGGACTTCTTAACTGGAATTGAGATCTTCCCTGACGCAGGGACATAGGCAACAGCTGGCTGGGGCTGCTGGCGCTGGTGGGTCTTGGGTTTCTTTGTTGAAGGGGGCCTGGGGGCTGGCACTTGTGCTGATGCCCGAGGATGTATACCGGTTGCCTCAGCCACTGCTTCTTCCATAGAGGCGAGTAAGGATTCAACCTCTAGCTTTCTTTTCAGCTCAGCCTTGGCCTCAGCTGGCAGCGGCAGAGCTACAGCTGGCACGGCCTCATCTACTGGTTCTGACTCCTCTTCAGAAACTTCATCAGCAGGGTCCACAGCCGTCTTGCCTCTCAGCCGTTGAGGCTTCTTGTAGTCTGGGCCAGGAAGTTTGACCTTGGTGACTGGGATAAAGTCGGACCCGACCAGTTGCTCCCCTCGGTCGATCCGGTCTCCCATCTCCACCTCCAGAATATGGCTGATTCGCAGGCCAAAAGACACTGCATGGAGGAACCTGCCGTCAGTTTTGACTGTGCAGTTCTTCTCCACATTCTCCAGCAACCGGCCGAAGATGAATTCGGCCCAGTTGCCATATATGCCGTCCTCCAGCGCGCACATGACGGAGAATTTCTTCAGGCTTAGTTCGGCATAGGAGCCGACCTCACACTGGAGCATGCGCACAACAATGTCGCACACCATCTGCCAGTAATCTTCCATCTCTGACTTCTTCATGCCAGTTTTGAAGACAGTCACCCCCTCCTTCTTCCATTCCGTCCACCTCCGCCTGAACTCCACCGTATCGTCCTTGAAATACGTCGCCACCTCCTCACCAGTACTCCTCAGCCCAAAGAGGTTGGCTAGGTACTCTACGTCGATGGTGATCAGGTGTCCGAACACCGACGTGGTGAAGGATTTCCTGTCATCAGCAATCACCGCGCGAGCATAGAACTCGGCGACCAGATGTGGGTGGAAGTTCCTGGGGGTTGCCGTCAAATATAGTTGGAGTTGCTCATGGTCGATCATTTCCATGAGCTCCTCGCCGAAGTGTTTCTCGGCCAGTTTGTCATTCAAGATCTTCTTCTTCTGGACTTGGGCTGTGCGAATCTGTGCGTGAGAGAGGCGATGTCGGGTGGCTGCTTTATTCAGCGAAACGAGCTTGCTGAATGGATAGGTATAATCTATGTCTTCTTCTTTTACAATGCCAGTAAAGGTTGGCATATGTGATTCGGCTAATGGTATGTCTAAGGACTCAGTAGAAGAAGATGATTTATCAGCAGCGGGGTTGGATGAAGATGCCATGTTCTCAGGGAATGAGTGTTAGGAAATCTTAAGGAAGATGAACGGAAAAATATGTTCGGAAAAATTTGAAGGAATGATAAGAGTTTTTCCGATCATGAAAACAACTATTTATACTGGTGCCAAGCTGGGATGGATGGACGAGATTAATTCGTCAAAAGTGAGGATCGACGGTCATCAGCAGGCACGATTCCCTGTAGGCGACGTGCGTGGTCGTGCTGACGTGGGCTACGCCGTGTAGCTGACATGGCACACGCTGATTGGTCGCGAGAGTGCTTTTGACTGCGCAGTCACTGTGCGCATTAAATGTGGCATTAAATGCTGCATTAAATTCAAAGATTTGCACACGCAAGACCAATTTTAAACATCTCCCGCCATTTCTGCGACAGCTGGCACGACTCTTGGACTTCAAGAGAACGTCAGTTGAGAGCTGGGACTCAACTGGTCATCAGTAGAATACCTGGTCATCAGTGGTATACGCCAGTCGCACACTTCCCCCTGCCATTATGGCCTTCTTACCAGTCGACAACTGGTACTCACAACTGGTTCCCGTGTACTTAGACAAATTGAGAGCTCGGACTTAATTTTCACCAGTCGTTGTTATATCACCAGTTGTCTGCTGACAACTTGAAAGATTGAAAGAATTGAGAGCTTGGACTCAATTCATTCCGCATAATCTTCTCTTCACTTCTTCATCATTGCTTGGAATTGGGAGCTGGGACCCAATTTTACTGTGACTGATGGTTTATGACTGCTGGCAAATTCGAAATGAGAGCTGGGACTCATTTCCTTCGCTGTTTATGGAGTAAGTTCTGCCAGTAGATACCATCTGTGGTTTTGAAACACCACTAAAGAGAACATGAAGACTAAGAGCTTGGACTTAGTCTTAATCAGCATCCTTCAGAAAATCAAGAACGGAATGAGAGCTGGGACTCATTCTTCCTCAACACTAGGGCTCGCATCAATCTCCATAAGACCGAGTTTGATGCACAATTCCTTGAATCTTGCTTCTGGCAAAGGTTTGGTGAAGATATCAGCCAGTTGATCGTCGGTTCTGATGTACTCTACGCTGATATCCTTCTTCTCGACATGATCACGTATGAAGTGATGTTGGATATCTATGTGCTTGGTCCTAGAGTGATGAACCGGATTCTTCGTTATGCACATAGCGCTGCTGTTGTCGCAATATATGGGTACACAACCAGTGTCCACTTCATAGTCTTCCAGTTGTTGCTTGATCCAGAGAATTTGAGCACAGCAACTGGCAGCGGCAACATATTCAGCCTCAGTAGTAGATGTAGCAACTGAGTGTTGCTTCTTGCTAAACCAGCTGATTAGCTTGTGTCCTAGAAACTGACACGTACCACTGGTACTTTTTCTATCTATACGGCATCCAGCAAAATCTGAATCTGAATACCCAATGAGTGTAAGCTCATCATTCCTGGGGTACCATAAGCCAAGTGATTCAGTTCCTTTGAGGTATTTCACTATTCTCCTAGCAGCTTCCATGTGTGACTTCTTTGGATTGGCTTGAAATCTGGCACACACTCCGACTGAGTATGAAATGTCGGGTCTGCTGCCTGTCAGATAGAGAAGTGATCCAATAATACCTCTGTAGCTGGAAGGATCCACCGATTCTCCTTCTTCATCAAGAAAGATCTGGCAACTGGTGCTCATCGGTATTCTGAGAGCCTTAGTCTTCTCTGGGCAATATTTCTGAATTAGGTCCTTGGCATACTTCCGCTGATTAATGAAAATCCCATCAGCTGACTGCTGGACTTGGAGTCCTAGGAAGTATGTTAATTTGCCCATCATACTCATCTGGAATGAGTTCTGCATCAGTTGAGAAAACTTCTCACAGAGAGACATATTCTTTGACCCGAATATAATGTCATCGACATATATCTGCACCATTAGCATATCATCCGCATCCTTGATAATGAAGAGAGTCCTGTCGATCTTCCCTTTCCGAAATCCATTACTGATTAGGAACTGTGATAGCGTCTCGTACCAAGCCCTGGGCGCCTGTTTCAATCCATACAGGGCCTTTCTCAGCTTGTACACTTTGGTGCCTATTTCAAAGCCTGGAGGCTGTTCGACATATACTTCCTCCTTTAGCTCGCCATTCAAGAAGGCGCTCTTCACGTCCATCTGGAATACCGTGAAACCATGATACGCTGCATATGCAAGGAACATCCGTATCGCCTCCATTCTTGCAACTGGTGCGAAGGTCTCGTCGAAGTCGATGCCTTCACATTGCTTGTAACCTTTGGCGACTAAACGAGCTTTGTTTCTGATTACAATGCCATTCTCATCTCGCTTGTTCTTGAAAACCCACTTGGTGCCAATCACTGACTGATGTGATGGTCTCTCTACCAAGTCCCAAACATTGTTGCGAGTGAATTCCGCAAGTTCTTCTTGCATGGCATTAATCCAATCTGCAGATTCTAGCGCAACTCCTATGGAAGTAGGTTCCTCTTGAGAAATAAAGCAAGTCAGGAGCGCACTGCCGTGTCGAGTCTGAACAGAACCTTCTGGATCACCGAGAATAGCATCAGATGGGTGATTTCTCAGCCATTTTGGAAGATGAGAATCTGCTGGCGTTGGTTCTTCTGTCCTGATGACTGGTGCTTCCTGAACTTCACCAGTCGGAGCTGCAATTGCAACTGGTGGTTGACCTTCACCAGTCGGAACAATCTCTTCGTCAGCTTCACTCTCTGACTGATCTCCTGATCCTTCGGCGATAATTACACCGTCAGCTGGTGCATCCACTCCAGCTGGTTCATCGGCTATTTCTGGTTCAAAAATTCCAGACGGAGTTCCCCCTGGATTATTGCCAGTTCCACTCAAGGAGATTGAGTGTAAGGTCTCAGCAAGGTCAATTGCATCACCGACCTTCCCGGATTGTTGATGGGCAACCGAGGATACTGGTTGTGAAGATGATCCAGTCATAGGTCTAGTCAAACCAGTTGGTTGAGCATTGGAAGAATTCCTGCCCAACTGATCAACGACATCATTGACCTCAGGAACATCTTCAGCCAGTTGTCGTAATGTCCTGCGCACTAAAGTAGCTTCATCAAAAACAACATTGCATGTTATTTCCACAAGCTTGGTGGTCTTGTTAAATACTCTATAGCCCTTGTGAGAGGGATGTCCATATCCAACAAGGACACCCTCATCAGCTTTAGGCGAAAAAGCATTTAACTTCGACTTACCATTATTATGGACATAACATGGTGAACCGAAAGCACGAAGATGATCTAGAGAAGGCTTACGACCAAAATAAACTTCGTAGGGAGTTTTCTTGAGTCTGTCGTTGATCTCGCTTCTATTCTGAGTATAGCAAGCCGTCACCAACGCTTCTCCCCAAAAACTCTGTCATAAGCCGGATTCTGCCAGCATGGACCGGACCGCTTCTTTCAGCATCCTGTTCCTACGTTCTGCCAGTCCATTCTGCTGCGGTTGCCTTGGTGCAGATCTTTCATGCTTAATGCCGGCTTCCGCGCAAAAATCCATCAGCAGACTGTTGCAGAATTCCGTCCCATTGTCTGACCGTATCCGCTTTACCATAGCTTCTCTCTGTTTCTGTGCTTTGACAATCAAATCTGGAAGAATGATTTTCACTTCATCCTTGGTTCTGAGAAGCTTTACCCATGTATAGCGCGAGTAGTCATCGACTACCACCAGCGAATAACGTCTTCCTCCAATGGTTTGAGGTGCTACTGGTCCAAAGAGGTCCATATGTAGCAACTCGAGTACCCGACTGGTACTGGGGCAGACTGGCGACTGGTTCTTGAAGGACTTCTTAGTTTGCTTGCCCTGCTGGCATGCTTTGCAAATCCCTTCCTTCTTGAATCCTCCCTTGGGAAGTCCTTCCACAAGATCATGCTTGGCCAGGTAGTTGATGGTTCTGAAATTCAGATGACTCAACCTTTTGTGCCACAGCCAGTTAGTTTCCATAGTACTGGTGGCCACGAAGCATGAATCTG
>JAPKLW010006487.1:0-17282 GCA_026898455.1 Plectranthus barbatus | reverse complement strand
ACAAAAACTCATTTATTAACACAACACAACAGATTGGACTCGAGTTTAAAATACTAACCAAATAACTTATATTTACTCACTTATCCTATAAACAAACCTTCATTAGGACATTATTAACCAAAACTAGACACAAAATAATAACTCTTTAAGAGAGTTATCACTCCCCCAAACTTAAGATGTTGCTTGTCCCCAAGCAACTAAGACTCAAACAAATAAACAGACACACTTTACATATTCTTGTCTTGGAATTCTCAGTTCACACTAAAGAAATTAAAAAGAAAAATTTCATTCATGATATCCAAGTGATCAAGCTTCAGCCACCACAATTTAGTAAGTTTAACCAAAGAAATCTAAACTAGCTTGAAAGACAGAGTTGTAAAACTTTTCAGCAAGATAGCTAACAAGTGCCAAAGTTTAGACTTAACTTCCATTTAAACTTTCATGATCACTGATGCTACTGTTTTTGACTACCTTCCAACTTCTGCACATTCTCCACTAATAGAACTTGCATCACATCAAGATCAAAAGGTCTTTTGAGCTTCTAATGTAAGGCTGTGGCTAAGGTAGATACATTATGGATGAAGTGACTCATAGATTTGAGAGGCAATATCATAGGTCTTCCACTTAGTACTTATTCTTGTATTTACAAAGGAAAGGCAACATCCGCCCTAAAATTCATAATCTCTTCTCTTTTTTCTTTTTTTTTTTAGATGGTCATTCTCTTCCATCTACTGAATATGTCAGTTTTTTTTTTCAGATCATGCTACTTACAGGCTGCAGCATGATTTATTTTACATATGAACTCTCAAGCTTCTATATAGCTAATTTATTGTGACTCCATCTTCTTTCATTCTCCTAGATACTAAGTGGGGACTTTAGACAAGCTTACCTCTCAAATCAGGGTAAGTGTATGGATAAATTAGCTCACATCTTATATGGTCAAAATCAATGAAAAGGGTCAAAGCTCGCATCTAGGTGCAAGGGTAATTGATATGCAATGAAAAACATTTCTGCCGGCACAAAGATGGAAAGAATGCCTAGATCGTTTCTTCATGTGATACTCATTCAAATTTCGCCTCAAATGACCTACATTTTCGGGTAGGTAGCACCTCACATGTTCTTTTCTAAGCAAAACTAAAGTACCGCCTAAACCAAAGCACCTAGCATATCAGGTTTTAAAAACCAAATGACCACAACTTCTGTCATTCAAGCCAATCTATCATCCTAAAGTTAAACTTGAAAATTTTGGGGGTTGACTCCCAATCACTCAAGCATCAATCATGAAATTTCAAGACAGCAAGAATACTTACACACACACACATCATCGAACCCAAGACAAGATACTTAGACACAATATTAATACTTCAAAAGACTAAACATCCATTCACCATGAAAACACCAACTAAATCAACTAAACTAAAATACTAAGGGTTCAACATTCACCCATCATCTCCACACAAACACAAATTTAAAACAGAGTTTTGTTCAAAAGATAAAGTTTAGAGTTGACCACGGCCTTCAGGCAGACTTCTTCTTCTTCTTGTCAGCGGATGTTCCCTTCTCAACCTTCATGTTGTCCAGCTTCTTCACCAATTCCTCGGTTTGGAATTGCATCTCCTTCATCATTGTGCTGAGATTCTCAAACTCCTTCAGCAGTTGATCATTTTGCCCAGAGATGTCATCCAACCTTCCCTGCAATACCTACACAGAAACTTGGTCAGCAGACGAGGGCTCCACCCCTTCCTTCTTTTGTGAATTCTCGTGCCTTTGGCGCAGATATTCGATGTTGAAGATGGTCCTTGAGGTTTTCCGTGGTTCTACATCATGGAATGGGACTCCAGCCTTCTTGCAGATTTCAGAGATCAGAGATGGGCAAAAAAGTGGTCCTCGCTCCTTCGAAGCAGAATAGCCAACCGCATCAACCAGAAATGGTGCATAATTAATCGGATCACCCTTCAAAATAGCGGCAATCATCAAAATACGGTCCTGACCAATATTGGTATTGTGCGTGGTTGGACTGATTCTATTCTTCAAAAACTGCAGCCACAGGTTCGCTTCTGAGTGTAGGAACTTTGAAAGCAAATACTTGTTGTCCTTTGCTTCATCGTTCCACCTGGCTCCAGGTAGTCCTACCACTTTGAGGGCTTCATCTAGTTGCTTCTTTGTAGGTGCGAAACAGACCTCCGTAAATTCGTCAGGTTCTGGTGTGTGAGTTCCGAACACCTCATGGATTGCTTCTGCATTCAACTTAACCTCCTTTCCTCGAACAGTGGCGACTATCTCAGGTTTATCAGCAGACGGTTGCTCACAATTTGCATAGAATTCCTTGACGAGTGCAGTAACAGGATAAGGTGGTGGCAACACAAAATTCTCCCACCCCTGATGCTCAACTTGCTTCAACACGTCCTCAGGTAACACCTTCAAGCTTTTGAACCCTCTTTCAATCAACAACTGCCTCTCCATCACCAACTTCATTCTTTCCTTGTGCGACTTGGATGAGAACTTCGGGAGATTATCAATTTCCTCTGGAGTCAAAGTTGCTTCCTCATCCACTCTCTTCTTTCCCTTTTTAACTTGCTCTTTCTGGCTCATTTTCTCTTTCTGTTGAGCCTTTCTAGATGTCTCTCCTTCCTTCACTGCAATGGTTTTAATCATCTTTCCTTTCTTTGGATTCCTCGGAATTGGCTCCGGTTCAATTGCTTGAATTTCCTCTTCCCTTTTTCTTTTATCAGCTTTCTTTGGTGGTTCTTTTTCTGCTTCCTCTTCAATTTCTGACTTCTCTGACTCTTCTTCTGATTCTTGTTCATCTGACATTTGCTCTTCTGATGCAGCAGCATCACTTTCTTCTGAGTTCTGCTCATCCTCAGACTCTGCATTAGCTTCCTCACTCTCTTGACTTGCTTCTTCCTCTTGTTCTTCATCTTCACTTTCTTCATCCTCAGACATTTCCTCCTCGGCTTGCTTTTTATCCTCAATCTTCTTCTGCCTTGATTCTTTCACTGGGGTAACCGTTTTCTTGGGTTGGGTCTTAGCAACCGGCTTTTTCTGCTCCTTCTGCTTCGTGCTTGAGGAAGATGGTGTAGTTTTCTTACTTCCTGCAGACTTTTCCCTGGCTACTTCAACCAGTCGTAATTGCTCAGCAGCATAGGCCAACTTCTTCAAACCTTTTTTTTCCCTCTTGGCTTTTTCAGATTGTGTTTCCTTCCTTGCAACAGATGTGTCCTCATCAGGAACCTCCACTGGGTTGTCTGCACTTGTTTTCGGAAGTTTTGCATTCCTACTGGCCATGGTTGCAACTGCGGTTCGGCTAGATCTTCGCACTGGTGTTCCTGTAGTTTTTCCTTTCTTCTCAGAACTGGGGATTGGACTTTCCAATGAACCAGGCTTTCTTTTCGCGGGTTTCTTTGTTTTCATCTCCGGTATCTCTGTACTCAACCAAAAATTGGAAGTAAGTACACAATATGCGTAGAACAGAGAATACATTCATTTCCCACTTTCCTTATTAACACACAGATTCTCACAGTAATTCATCCAAGTATAGACAATACCCTCCCCCAAACTTTATGCCTTAGTAAGTCATTCAACAGTTTGGTTCAAAAATCCAGAGAAATTATGAGTTTGAATATTGTCCATCACCCGAACTACAAGAATTTTAAGTAACCCTAGAAAAGAATTGTTCTTCCCCTTTTCGTCTCGCATGCGTAGAACATAACACATCTCAGCCCTAAAATCAACTACCCATCATAATGTCGTGTTCTCAATCATCCAAAAACAGAATTTACAAGAAGTTTCAAAGCAGATTTCACAGAAAAGCCATAATTCCAAAACACATTTCAAAAAAAAATTAAACTCGAAAGTTACCGTTGGCTGCATGTTTCTCCGTATTCTCTCACTAATCACAGTTCGAAAAACCACAGAAAAACGGAGAGAGAAACAGAAAACTTACACTGGCTTTTTAACCTCACAGACCCTCGGCTTTTCTCGTTCAATTTGTCGCTTTCTTCTTCCCAATTACCCAAAATGGTGAAGTTTCTTTTCAAAATTCTCAAATGCAGAAAATATATATGCAAACTTAGGAAACCTTTCGACTTCTATTGAAACGACACGTTATAAAATTCAAATTTCAACCACCACAAATAAACCTGCCAAAAGTAAGTCTGCCCCCGATGACATCATCAGCAACAGTTCCTCAGCGGTTATTTGCCCTCCATGTGTCTCCTTCTGCAAATTTTAATCCCAGATCAGCGTATAAAATCATTTCTCCTCTTTTTTTAAAAAAAAAATTCTTTTAATCTAACATTAATGACTCAAAATATATTCTAACCTATATAATTCTAACTATACATTACCCTACTACACAATATTTAATTTACCTATTATACTAAGTTCATGCTATTTACATGCTGTAGCAACTAGGTATTACTAATACTTAAAATTAATTAACAAGAAATAAAAAAAATGTACAAATTAAAGATCACTCCCTGAACCAGCTCTCAACAATGTTTCTAAGAATTTCCTTCCTTTGGTTCAGGGATTCCAACGCCTACGGTTCTTTGATGAGAACGGAGCCCTTCTCCCTGTTTACGGGCTCCCCATAGTAATGCTTCACTCTAGATCCATTGACTTTGAATATCTCCCCAGTTTCCTCATTCTTCAAATCCACAGCCCCATGCGGATATACCTTGACTATTATAAAAGGTCCTGACCACCGAGATTTCAGCTTCCCTGGAAATAACTTCAGCCTCGAGTTGAATAGCAACACCTTCTGCCCTTCTTCAAACTTTCTCTCAGAAATCCGGTTTTCATGCCATCTCTTGACTTTTTCTTTGTATAACTTGGCATTTTCATATGACTGCAGTCTCAATTCATCCAGTTCATTCAACTGCAGCATCCTCTTGGTACCACTACACTTTGGCTCCAAGTTCAACTTCCGTGTTGCCCAGTATGCTTTATGTTCCAACTCCAAAGGCAAGTGACAAGCTTTCCCAAAAACCAACCTGTACGGTGACATTCCCAAGGGTGTTTTATAAGCTGTCCTATATGCCCAAAGGGAATCGTCTAAATGTTTAGACCAATCCTTCCTGGTGACATTCACCACCTTCTCTAGGACACTCTTCACTTCTCTATTGGAAAGTTCTGCTAACCCATTAGTTTGAGGATGATAGGCTGTGGAAACTCTGTGGGTAACATTATACTTTGCCAGCATTGCAGCGAGGCTCTTGTTGATAAAATGAGTACCTTCATCACTGATCAAGGCCCTTGGCGTGCCAAATCTGGTGAAAATGTTTTTGTGGAGGAATTTTATCATTGTAGCTGAATCATTGTGGGCACAAGCGCATGCCTCGACCCACCTAGATACATAATCCACTGCTAGTAAAATATACTCATTCCCAAAAGACATTGGGAACGGACCCATGAAATCCACTCCCCACACATCAAACAATTCAACCTCAATTACGTTGTTCAATGGCATAGCGTTTCTAGCAGGCAAGTTTCCAACCCTCTGACATTTATCACAGTTTTTCACAAATGCAAATGAATCCTTAAAAATAGTGGGCCAAAAGAAACCTGACTAAAGAACCTTTGCAGTTGTTCTCTGTCCACCATAATGTCCTCCGTATGCTGCAGCATGGCAGTCTGCCAAAATTGCTTGCATATCCCTCTCTGGTACACACCTTCTAAAGACCTGATCTGATCCTTGTCTGTACAACATGGGATCATCCCAGTAATAGTACTTTGCATCATGGAGAAACCTCTTCAATCGTTGCCCTTTGATCCCATACGGTTTCCTCCCAGTAGCTAGATAGTTAGCTATATCAGCATACCATGGAACCTCTTCTTCACACCTCATCAGCTGCTCGTCTGGAAATTTGTCATTCACTTGCTCAATCTCTTCTTCTCCACTGAGGTTTTCTAACCTGGAGAGATGATCTGCCACTTGATTCTCAGTCCCTTTCTTATCTCTGATCTCAATATCAAACTCTTGCAGTAGCAATATCCACCTAATCAACCTCGGTTTAGCATCCTTCTTTGCCATTAAATACTTGATCGCTGAGTGGTCTGTGTACACAATTACCTTGGACCCCACCAAATATGATCTGAATTTATCAAAGGCAAATACCATTGCCAACAATTCTTTTTCTGTGGTTGTATAATTCCTTTGAGTTCCATCAAGTGTACGACTTGCATAATAAATCACTCTAAAAATTTTCTCTTTTCTCTGCCCCAGTGCTACTCCCAAAGCGTAATTGCTGGCATCACACATCAGTTCAAATGGAGCATTCCAATCTGGTGGTTGCATAATTGGTGCAGAAATCAGTGCAGCTTTCAGCTTCAAGAATGCTTCCATACATTGTGGAGAAAACTCAAACTTCCTGTCCTTTTCAAGCAGCTCAGACGAAGGCTTTGCAATCTTAGAGATGTCTCTAATGAACCTTCGATAAAATCTTGCATGACCAAGAAAACTTCTAACTGCCTTGACTGTGTTCGGCACTGCCATCTTGTCTATCACCTCAATTTTGGCTGGGTCAACTTCCATCACAGCTTTTGATATCTTATGTCCCAAAACTACTCCTTGTTGCACCATAAAACAACACTTCTCCCAATTCAACACTAACTGTGATTTCTCACACAACTTTAAAACTTGCTCCAGATTTTCCAGACATACTTTAAAATCCTTCCCAAACACTGAGAAGTCATCCATAAAAATCTCCAATCCATTATCAATCATCTCAGAGAAAATAGCAATCATGCAACGCTGAAATGTTGCTGGAGCATTACATAATCCAAAGGGCATTCTTCTAAAAGCAAATGTTCCATAAGGGCAAGTAAAGGTAGTTAACCCTTGATGTTCTGGGGCTATTGCTATCTGATGATATCCTGAATATCCATCTAGGAAACAGTAAAACTCCTGTCCAGCTAGCTTGTCTAGCATCTGATCTACAAATGGTAAAGGAAAGTGATCCTTCTTTGCTGCATCATTTAACTTCCTGTAGTCAATGCAAATCCTCCATCCAGTTACTGTCCTTGTAGTGATCATCTCATTTTTCTCATTCTGAATTACTGTGACTCCTCCTTTCTTGGGTACACATTGTACAGGACTCACCCCAGAACTGTCAGATATAGGAAAAATGATTCCTGAATCTAACCACTTGATCACTTCTTTCTTCACTACCTCTTTCATATTAGGATTCAATCTTCTTTGTGGTTGAATGGAATTCTTACTTCCTTCCTCTATCAAGATCTTGTGCATGCATATTGTGGGGCTTATCCCCTTGATGTCACCTATAGTCCATCCTATTGCCCGCTTATGCTTTCTCAGCAGCTCTAACAAGCTATGCTCATTCTCTTTCTTCAAATTCGCTGCTATAATTACCGGCAATGTTT
Organism: Plectranthus barbatus; assembly: GCA_026898455.1. Taxonomy (NCBI): domain Eukaryota; kingdom Viridiplantae; phylum Streptophyta; class Magnoliopsida; order Lamiales; family Lamiaceae; genus Plectranthus; species Plectranthus barbatus. The sequence continues at coordinate 9,896 of JAPKLW010006487.1, read as the reverse complement.
CTGATTCTCCTAAGTAAGCATACTTCAGATGAGCAGGTAAAGGCTTCAAAGTCAATTCCGGAGGTTCATCCATTGAAGACTTAGTTCCTTTTATTTCTCTAGACAGCAAGTCCAATGGTTCAAACGTTTGCCGCACTCCCCCAAAATTTGGACCTTGCTCTGCCCATGCTACAACTTCACTTTGTAATTCCTCAATGTCACTCTTATTTCCCACATGATTTTCCTCAAAGTATTCCTTTATTGCTGAATCCAATATGTCTACTGAAAAGCATTTCTCAGAATCATCATAAACTTTCATGGCATTGAACAAATTAAAGGTAGCTTTCTCATCTTGAACCCTCATAATTAACTCCCCTTTCGCCACATCTATCAAAGTCCTTCCTGTGGCAAGAAAAGGTCTTCCTAAAATGATAGGTACATCCCTATCTGCTTCATAATCCAAAATAATGAAGTCTGCTGGGAATATGAATTTGTCCACTCTCACAAGTACGTCTTCAATTTTTCCTTCAGGATGTACAGTGGATCTGTCGGCCAACTGCAGAGAAATAGTAGTGGGTCTTGCTCCCCCAATGCCTAACTTCTGAAAGATTGACAACGGCATTAAGTTCACACTCGCCCCCAAATCACATAGTGCTCTACCTACATCTCGGCCTCCAATAGAGCAAGGAATGGTGAAACTTCCTGGATCCTTCAACTTAGCTGGAATCTGTCTCCTCAGAGGTCCACCTACTTCCTCAAACAATGATACAGTCTCAAATTCCTTCAGTCTCTTCTTCTTTGACAGAATATCCTTCAAGAACTTCACATAAGTTGGCATCTGTTCAAGAGCTTCCACTAATGGAACGTTGATGTGAATTTGCTTTAGCATCTCCAGAAACTTCTTGAACTGCTCCTCTTCCTTTTGCTTCTTGAATCTGGTTGGGTATGGTGGTGGTGGTACATAGTCATATTCTTCCAACCCGGACTTCCTCTTAGCTTTCGAAATGTTGCTCTCTGGTACTTCTGCAGGTTTTTCTACAGGTTCATCTTCTTCTTCTTTCAAATTAGGTAACTCAACTTCCTTTTCCAGCAACTTATCTTTTTGTGGATTCTCCTTAGTTATTGTGGTTCCTGATGATGATCCTTCTCCTGCTTCTAAGTTATCAGTCTTCCTCTCTTCAAATTGTCTTCCACTTCGAAGCGTGACAACCTTGCATTGTTCCTTACCGTTCATAGGATTCTCGGTGTTACTTGGCAAAGCTCCCTGTGGCCTGCTTCTCAACTCGTTTGCTAACTGCCCCATTTGCACTTCCAGACTTCTTAAAGAGGATGCTTGACTCTGAATAAGAGCATCTTGATTTTTAAGGCGCTCCTCATTTTGAGTCATGAACTCCTTCATCATTTCCTCCATAGTTTTCTCTTGCTTCGGAGGTGGAGCTTCTAAACTTTGATGCTGATTATAATTCCCCTTGTTATAATGCTGCTCCCTTGCTGCTGCATTATGATTCCCTTGTCCAGACCAAGAAAAGTTTGGATGATTCCTCCAGCCAACGTTGTATGTATTCGAATATGGGTTGTTGGTTTGTTGATGGTGATTTCTGTTTCCCATATAACAAATTGATGCTGGATTTGATGGACACTCCTCAAATTGATGTGCATCCCCACAATAGATACACTCCATCGATCCTGAAGATTATGTACACATCGGAGTTGTCTTGCTTGGGCTGGTGTTCTTTTCGATACTCTTCATAGTTGCCCCTAGAGCTTCCATTTGCGCAGTTAATGCTTTCATTGGATCAACTTCCAATTGTCCTGCAACTTTAGGAGTAGAAATAGCTGCTGCTCTTGAGTTTGCCCAAAAGTAATTGTTGGCAGCCACCTTGTCCAAAATTTCACAAGCTTCATTGTAAGTCTTGTCCAACAGTGCTCCTCCAGATGTAGCATCTATCATCATTCTTGAATTACCATTCAATCCATTGTAAAAGATCTCCATCTGAAAGCAATATGGTATTCCATGATTCGGGCATCTCCTTAATAGTTCTTTGAATCTTTCCCATGCCTCACTAACAGACTCATCCTCCTGTCTGAATGCCATGATCGCATTCCTGCATCTTGCGTTCCTGGTTGGAGGGAAATACTTCAACAGAAAAGTTTCAGTCAGCTTGCTCCAAGTAGGCACAGATCCTGGTGGTAAATTGGTAAGCCAGGTTTTTGCACTATCCCTTAATGAAAAAGGAAATAAACGCATTCTCAGGGCTTCGGGGGTAACTCCCTGCAGCTTGAAGTTATCACAGATCTCCAAAAAGGACTTCAAATGCAGATGTGGATCTTCTGTAGCCTGACCCCCAAACTGGCCTAAACTCTGCAGCATCTGAAACATCACAGGTTTCAATTCAAAATGCTGCGCCTGTACCTCAGGTCTTGCAACTCCTGGATCAAACTCCAAAAACCTTGGTGCTGTATAAGTCCTGATTATCCTATCTCTTTCATCAACTGGTGCTTCTACTATTGGCTCGGGAATTTCTTCAGCCATCTTCTTAGCTCTTTGTTTCCTTCTGTTCTTCCTGAAAGTCCTCTCTATTTCTGGATCAAATAAGAAAATTTCACTGATTGATTCCTCGCTCATACACTGCTAGAGTCCCCTACAATTACAGAAAATGATTAGTTTCCTATATCTTCAGTTAACCAACCGTGCATGCAAAAAGCAAACAATAAAATAGCATTCAGATTCAATATCAATCACTCCCCGGCAACGGCGCCAAAAACTTGTTGTTGTGCTAATAGCTATGGAATTAATACGCAAGTGCACGTATATCAAACAAGTAATACAGATCTAAGTCCGAATATTGTACCCAAGGGAGTGAAAGTGAACCGTGCACATTCTATTGCTTGTAAATTAAGTGGTGTTGTGATTTCTTCTAGACTAAACTAACAAGAAAGCATATAAAATGAGACCAAACAGTGCCAAAGCTATTAATGTTATCTTGTCCCACAATACAATCATAAACGAGCGAAAATAATGTAAAAATTAACATTAAGAAAGCACTCGGGTTATTAACTTCAGTTTATCCTCTCTCCTATATGTTGCAGCATCGTTCAGACATCAACTCTGGTTCTCGCAACCACTCTATTTTATGCCTAGACTATCGTCATAGCACTAGATCTATGTTTTATTGCTAGCCTCCATATGTCTATGGTAAGTTTTGCCTTCAAACAATTTATTAACGAACAGGGGTTCATGCGAGCCTTAGATTCTATGTATGTCTACACTAGAAATCTAGGTTGATTTCGTTTCCCTCGTCCTAGATCTCCTCTCGGTTTCACTAGGTGAAGTTCCTACCTGCCACCGTCGTGTTTAGGTAGACAAACAAATCAGAATTGAAATCAAAAACCAGATTTGACACGAGAACAGCCTCAACATATATTCGAAAAGATAAACATAGTCAACAACCCGAGCTTAAAACGTTTAGCTCATACTTACAAAATATAGAAAACAAATAACATTCAAGTTCAAGCTCATAAACATCATTCACTGAATAATACTAAACAAAGGTGCAAAATAAAGATAAATGGTTCGGGGTTTCTTCAGCCGCCACACTGATTCTCTCGAGCACTCCTTCTTCCTTCCTAATGTTGATTCTCTCTCTATTTTTCAGCTATCCTCCAAAGTTGTTATTTTTCTGGAAGAAATATCTCCATTGTCTCCTTCTCAGCATCATCCAGACCTTACACGTGGCTCCTCCTTCTGCTTTCCAGCTTGATAATCCTCCTGGGCGACATGTGTCCTACTCCTGGGACAAATTCTGAAAAGTGCCGAGATCCTGTCTGCTGTGGTCCCAAAGGTTCATCCTTCAAATGTTACTCATGCCACTCCTATGCTGCTACATTATATTGACCTTTTCTGCTCTTGTTATGATTCAGCATAGTGAGCCTGTGATTCAACTCAACAATTTCTTCTACAAAAACTCATTTATTAACACAACACAACAGATTGGACTCGAGTTTAAAATACTAACCAAATAACTTATATTTACTCACTTATCCTATAAACAAACCTTCATTAGGACATTATTAACCAAAACTAGACACAAAATAATAACTCTTTAAGAGAGTTATCACTCCCCCAAACTTAAGATGTTGCTTGTCCCCAAGCAACTAAGACTCAAACAAATAAACAGACACACTTTACATATTCTTGTCTTGGAATTCTCAGTTCACACTAAAGAAATTAAAAAGAAAAATTTCATTCATGATATCCAAGTGATCAAGCTTCAGCCACCACAATTTAGTAAGTTTAACCAAAGAAATCTAAACTAGCTTGAAAGACAGAGTTGTAAAACTTTTCAGCAAGATAGCTAACAAGTGCCAAAGTTTAGACTTAACTTCCATTTAAACTTTCATGATCACTGATGCTACTGTTTTTGACTACCTTCCAACTTCTGCACATTCTCCACTAATAGAACTTGCATCACATCAAGATCAAAAGGTCTTTTGAGCTTCTAATGTAAGGCTGTGGCTAAGGTAGATACATTATGGATGAAGTGACTCATAGATTTGAGAGGCAATATCATAGGTCTTCCACTTAGTACTTATTCTTGTATTTACAAAGGAAAGGCAACATCCGCCCTAAAATTCATAATCTCTTCTCTTTTTTCTTTTTTTTTTTAGATGGTCATTCTCTTCCATCTACTGAATATGTCAGTTTTTTTTTTCAGATCATGCTACTTACAGGCTGCAGCATGATTTATTTTACATATGAACTCTCAAGCTTCTATATAGCTAATTTATTGTGACTCCATCTTCTTTCATTCTCCTAGATACTAAGTGGGGACTTTAGACAAGCTTACCTCTCAAATCAGGGTAAGTGTATGGATAAATTAGCTCACATCTTATATGGTCAAAATCAATGAAAAGGGTCAAAGCTCGCATCTAGGTGCAAGGGTAATTGATATGCAATGAAAAACATTTCTGCCGGCACAAAGATGGAAAGAATGCCTAGATCGTTTCTTCATGTGATACTCATTCAAATTTCGCCTCAAATGACCTACATTTTCGGGTAGGTAGCACCTCACATGTTCTTTTCTAAGCAAAACTAAAGTACCGCCTAAACCAAAGCACCTAGCATATCAGGTTTTAAAAACCAAATGACCACAACTTCTGTCATTCAAGCCAATCTATCATCCTAAAGTTAAACTTGAAAATTTTGGGGGTTGACTCCCAATCACTCAAGCATCAATCATGAAATTTCAAGACAGCAAGAATACTTACACACACACACATCATCGAACCCAAGACAAGATACTTAGACACAATATTAATACTTCAAAAGACTAAACATCCATTCACCATGAAAACACCAACTAAATCAACTAAACTAAAATACTAAGGGTTCAACATTCACCCATCATCTCCACACAAACACAAATTTAAAACAGAGTTTTGTTCAAAAGATAAAGTTTAGAGTTGACCACGGCCTTCAGGCAGACTTCTTCTTCTTCTTGTCAGCGGATGTTCCCTTCTCAACCTTCATGTTGTCCAGCTTCTTCACCAATTCCTCGGTTTGGAATTGCATCTCCTTCATCATTGTGCTGAGATTCTCAAACTCCTTCAGCAGTTGATCATTTTGCCCAGAGATGTCATCCAACCTTCCCTGCAATACCTACACAGAAACTTGGTCAGCAGACGAGGGCTCCACCCCTTCCTTCTTTTGTGAATTCTCGTGCCTTTGGCGCAGATATTCGATGTTGAAGATGGTCCTTGAGGTTTTCCGTGGTTCTACATCATGGAATGGGACTCCAGCCTTCTTGCAGATTTCAGAGATCAGAGATGGGCAAAAAAGTGGTCCTCGCTCCTTCGAAGCAGAATAGCCAACCGCATCAACCAGAAATGGTGCATAATTAATCGGATCACCCTTCAAAATAGCGGCAATCATCAAAATACGGTCCTGACCAATATTGGTATTGTGCGTGGTTGGACTGATTCTATTCTTCAAAAACTGCAGCCACAGGTTCGCTTCTGAGTGTAGGAACTTTGAAAGCAAATACTTGTTGTCCTTTGCTTCATCGTTCCACCTGGCTCCAGGTAGTCCTACCACTTTGAGGGCTTCATCTAGTTGCTTCTTTGTAGGTGCGAAACAGACCTCCGTAAATTCGTCAGGTTCTGGTGTGTGAGTTCCGAACACCTCATGGATTGCTTCTGCATTCAACTTAACCTCCTTTCCTCGAACAGTGGCGACTATCTCAGGTTTATCAGCAGACGGTTGCTCACAATTTGCATAGAATTCCTTGACGAGTGCAGTAACAGGATAAGGTGGTGGCAACACAAAATTCTCCCACCCCTGATGCTCAACTTGCTTCAACACGTCCTCAGGTAACACCTTCAAGCTTTTGAACCCTCTTTCAATCAACAACTGCCTCTCCATCACCAACTTCATTCTTTCCTTGTGCGACTTGGATGAGAACTTCGGGAGATTATCAATTTCCTCTGGAGTCAAAGTTGCTTCCTCATCCACTCTCTTCTTTCCCTTTTTAACTTGCTCTTTCTGGCTCATTTTCTCTTTCTGTTGAGCCTTTCTAGATGTCTCTCCTTCCTTCACTGCAATGGTTTTAATCATCTTTCCTTTCTTTGGATTCCTCGGAATTGGCTCCGGTTCAATTGCTTGAATTTCCTCTTCCCTTTTTCTTTTATCAGCTTTCTTTGGTGGTTCTTTTTCTGCTTCCTCTTCAATTTCTGACTTCTCTGACTCTTCTTCTGATTCTTGTTCATCTGACATTTGCTCTTCTGATGCAGCAGCATCACTTTCTTCTGAGTTCTGCTCATCCTCAGACTCTGCATTAGCTTCCTCACTCTCTTGACTTGCTTCTTCCTCTTGTTCTTCATCTTCACTTTCTTCATCCTCAGACATTTCCTCCTCGGCTTGCTTTTTATCCTCAATCTTCTTCTGCCTTGATTCTTTCACTGGGGTAACCGTTTTCTTGGGTTGGGTCTTAGCAACCGGCTTTTTCTGCTCCTTCTGCTTCGTGCTTGAGGAAGATGGTGTAGTTTTCTTACTTCCTGCAGACTTTTCCCTGGCTACTTCAACCAGTCGTAATTGCTCAGCAGCATAGGCCAACTTCTTCAAACCTTTTTTTTCCCTCTTGGCTTTTTCAGATTGTGTTTCCTTCCTTGCAACAGATGTGTCCTCATCAGGAACCTCCACTGGGTTGTCTGCACTTGTTTTCGGAAGTTTTGCATTCCTACTGGCCATGGTTGCAACTGCGGTTCGGCTAGATCTTCGCACTGGTGTTCCTGTAGTTTTTCCTTTCTTCTCAGAACTGGGGATTGGACTTTCCAATGAACCAGGCTTTCTTTTCGCGGGTTTCTTTGTTTTCATCTCCGGTATCTCTGTACTCAACCAAAAATTGGAAGTAAGTACACAATATGCGTAGAACAGAGAATACATTCATTTCCCACTTTCCTTATTAACACACAGATTCTCACAGTAATTCATCCAAGTATAGACAATACCCTCCCCCAAACTTTATGCCTTAGTAAGTCATTCAACAGTTTGGTTCAAAAATCCAGAGAAATTATGAGTTTGAATATTGTCCATCACCCGAACTACAAGAATTTTAAGTAACCCTAGAAAAGAATTGTTCTTCCCCTTTTCGTCTCGCATGCGTAGAACATAACACATCTCAGCCCTAAAATCAACTACCCATCATAATGTCGTGTTCTCAATCATCCAAAAACAGAATTTACAAGAAGTTTCAAAGCAGATTTCACAGAAAAGCCATAATTCCAAAACACATTTCAAAAAAAAATTAAACTCGAAAGTTACCGTTGGCTGCATGTTTCTCCGTATTCTCTCACTAATCACAGTTCGAAAAACCACAGAAAAACGGAGAGAGAAACAGAAAACTTACACTGGCTTTTTAACCTCACAGACCCTCGGCTTTTCTCGTTCAATTTGTCGCTTTCTTCTTCCCAATTACCCAAAATGGTGAAGTTTCTTTTCAAAATTCTCAAATGCAGAAAATATATATGCAAACTTAGGAAACCTTTCGACTTCTATTGAAACGACACGTTATAAAATTCAAATTTCAACCACCACAAATAAACCTGCCAAAAGTAAGTCTGCCCCCGATGACATCATCAGCAACAGTTCCTCAGCGGTTATTTGCCCTCCATGTGTCTCCTTCTGCAAATTTTAATCCCAGATCAGCGTATAAAATCATTTCTCCTCTTTTTTTAAAAAAAAAATTCTTTTAATCTAACATTAATGACTCAAAATATATTCTAACCTATATAATTCTAACTATACATTACCCTACTACACAATATTTAATTTACCTATTATACTAAGTTCATGCTATTTACATGCTGTAGCAACTAGGTATTACTAATACTTAAAATTAATTAACAAGAAATAAAAAAAATGTACAAATTAAAGATCACTCCCTGAACCAGCTCTCAACAATGTTTCTAAGAATTTCCTTCCTTTGGTTCAGGGATTCCAACGCCTACGGTTCTTTGATGAGAACGGAGCCCTTCTCCCTGTTTACGGGCTCCCCATAGTAATGCTTCACTCTAGATCCATTGACTTTGAATATCTCCCCAGTTTCCTCATTCTTCAAATCCACAGCCCCATGCGGATATACCTTGACTATTATAAAAGGTCCTGACCACCGAGATTTCAGCTTCCCTGGAAATAACTTCAGCCTCGAGTTGAATAGCAACACCTTCTGCCCTTCTTCAAACTTTCTCTCAGAAATCCGGTTTTCATGCCATCTCTTGACTTTTTCTTTGTATAACTTGGCATTTTCATATGACTGCAGTCTCAATTCATCCAGTTCATTCAACTGCAGCATCCTCTTGGTACCACTACACTTTGGCTCCAAGTTCAACTTCCGTGTTGCCCAGTATGCTTTATGTTCCAACTCCAAAGGCAAGTGACAAGCTTTCCCAAAAACCAACCTGTACGGTGACATTCCCAAGGGTGTTTTATAAGCTGTCCTATATGCCCAAAGGGAATCGTCTAAATGTTTAGACCAATCCTTCCTGGTGACATTCACCACCTTCTCTAGGACACTCTTCACTTCTCTATTGGAAAGTTCTGCTAACCCATTAGTTTGAGGATGATAGGCTGTGGAAACTCTGTGGGTAACATTATACTTTGCCAGCATTGCAGCGAGGCTCTTGTTGATAAAATGAGTACCTTCATCACTGATCAAGGCCCTTGGCGTGCCAAATCTGGTGAAAATGTTTTTGTGGAGGAATTTTATCATTGTAGCTGAATCATTGTGGGCACAAGCGCATGCCTCGACCCACCTAGATACATAATCCACTGCTAGTAAAATATACTCATTCCCAAAAGACATTGGGAACGGACCCATGAAATCCACTCCCCACACATCAAACAATTCAACCTCAATTACGTTGTTCAATGGCATAGCGTTTCTAGCAGGCAAGTTTCCAACCCTCTGACATTTATCACAGTTTTTCACAAATGCAAATGAATCCTTAAAAATAGTGGGCCAAAAGAAACCTGACTAAAGAACCTTTGCAGTTGTTCTCTGTCCACCATAATGTCCTCCGTATGCTGCAGCATGGCAGTCTGCCAAAATTGCTTGCATATCCCTCTCTGGTACACACCTTCTAAAGACCTGATCTGATCCTTGTCTGTACAACATGGGATCATCCCAGTAATAGTACTTTGCATCATGGAGAAACCTCTTCAATCGTTGCCCTTTGATCCCATACGGTTTCCTCCCAGTAGCTAGATAGTTAGCTATATCAGCATACCATGGAACCTCTTCTTCACACCTCATCAGCTGCTCGTCTGGAAATTTGTCATTCACTTGCTCAATCTCTTCTTCTCCACTGAGGTTTTCTAACCTGGAGAGATGATCTGCCACTTGATTCTCAGTCCCTTTCTT
>JAPKLW010006486.1:0-17282 GCA_026898455.1 Plectranthus barbatus | reverse complement strand
ATGGCAGCTTTCCTCTTCAGCAGCAGGCTCGGTGGGAAGTAGTTGGTAAGGAACTCTGCTCGAAGCTCCTCCCATGTCCCGATCTGACTCTTATCCAGTCCAGAAAACCAAGACCGTGCCTCGTCTCTGAGTGAGAACGAGAACAATCTCATCCTGATCACATCTTGGGTTACTCCATTCTGCTTCACAGTGTTACACACCTCAATGAATTGGTTGTGGTGGGTATATGGGTCTTCTACAGCTCTTCCCCCAAACTGGTTTTGCTGCACCATCTGAATAAGGCTTGTGCGTAGCTCGAAGTTGTTGGCATCAATGCCAATTCTGAATCCGGCCTCTGCTTGCTGTGGAAGAAATCGATCCAAGATGGACCTTTGCGGAACCACAATCTGCCTATTGTTCAACTCTGCCAGTCTTGCAGCTTGCTCCGCCTGAGCAGCCTGGGCTGCTTGAAGTTGTACTCTCAGCTGCTGCACTTCATTCACAAATTGCCTCTGCTCCTCGGGAGTCATATTTTGCAGAGGTGCTTCAGGATTCTCAGCCATCTCTCGCTGTTTGTCTTTTCCTTTCTTCTTGATTTTCCTGCAGGTTGCTTCAATTTCAGGGACAAAGGCTTCGAGTGTTTTTCCTTTGGCTCGCGTGTTCATGCACCTGCACAGGAAACAGGTAAAAAATCAGTTCAGCGTCGATCGACGTAAGGTGTCCGTCGATCGATACACAAAGATGATCGACGTCGATCGACGCTAGGGGGCGTCGATCGACGTGGAATTCTAAAACGAAAACTCACACACACACACGTACAGAAAATAAAACTCAATCTAGCAAATCCTAGAACGAACTAGTAACAAGATAAAATCTAGCAACTCCCCGGCAACGGCGCCAATTTGATCACTGTTATTTCTAACAGATTAATTATAATAACAGCGGCAAATAAATTTGTAAACCCTAAGGTTATCGATCCAGGGGAATTGTATGAGAAAATTATCCTATGTACTAGCTATGGTTCTAAAATTCATTGTTTGAGGAATTCAAAATCAGGGTTTTAACTTCGAAAATAAAGATAACAATACTTGAAAATTAAAGAAGTGTTGAAAGCAAATTAAAGGACACAGATTCTAGGGAAGAACTCTTATTATGGATAACATGTAGGAATCAATTAATTTAACAGGTGGAATACTGCAATGATGTTATATCTCCTTGTTTGGCAAATATAACCTAGATTACTAATTAGTGACTCATCTCTGCTCAGTCTCAAAGTACACCAAACTAGTCAATCCGATAAGCAAATCAGTTCAATTCCTACATCTAGTACATCTGTTTGGATAGTGTAGATCGTATCATGTATTCCTATTCCCACTATTAATATTCACCTCTCGGTCATTCTATCAATAGCTAGACATCTAAATTAATCGTCACCTCTCGGTCCTTGAATTAATCTAGAATTGAAAATAAACACAGGAATCATGAACCTAATTAATTAATCCTAACATGCATCCATAATAATATCAACCCCTAGAACCCGGTAGGGTTTCTAGCCACTCATCGCAGATAGAAATCCAAAAGAAAACATATTAAATTGCATAAACATAAAGAACTTACAATAAAAATAAAGGGTTTCGTGTTTCCCAAGTCTCCAAACTCTCAAAACCAAATTGTAGAATGAAAATATGATAAGGAATTGTAAAGTTATAATTGATACTCAAAAATCGAATTTAATAGGCTATTTATAGTGGTGGATGTGTATCCTATCAAATCTAGGGCTAAAGATATGAAAAATCTCGTTTTTCCTCGAATTCCTGCGCCAGCAGACACCCTCACGTCGACCGAGTCTGATTCCCGTCGATCGACGGACGTTTCAGAGCTTCGTCGATCGCTTCTGAATGGCGTCGGTCGACGCAGCTTTTCGCCCTCCTGCGCGGTCTCACGGTTTTGGCCATAACTTCCTCCTCCGAACTCCGATTGACCCGATTCCAGTTGCGTTGGAAAGCTAACTCAAAGATCTTTCCATCCATGTGCTCCATTAGCTCGGATTCCAACTTTGGAAGGATTCGTGCATGTTCCTTTCAACATCTGCTGCTTTCGGTACGGATTTCCATTGGATTTGGCCTAAAACCTGCAAAAACACCAACACGCGCATAATACCACCTAATATAGACTCATGCACATAATATATATATAAACTCAATAAAACTATATAAAATAGTAGAAAATAATATAGATAAGTAAGTAAAATAATGAGCTTATCAATCACCACGAAAACCACCATTCACAGCAAACTGGATCACTCGCCCAGGTAGATGATCTTCACTCCTTCTTCAGTTCCTCGAAGCCAGGTAACACCTCGAAGTCTTCTCAGAACTGGCAGCTGTCGGAAATGGATTAAGGACAAACCTCCCTTCTCCTTCTCCGATGGATGGATGGTTGAGTTCTTCCTAGAACGCACGAAGGTTGGCGAAAGCCCGTAAGAACCTATTTCTCAACTGAGAACCAGGCTACTATGTTCTTACTCAAAAAGTAAGAACACCAATGAAAGATTAAATCGAAAGACTTAATCCTCGTGTACTTGAAGTCACACGGTGAATCTCAGAAGATTCCTTAAGCAATAATACCTTGTGTTCAATAAATGAACCACAGAGTTAATGTCTTTCACTTGAAAACTTTAATATGGTTTGAGCTTTAAATTCGGCAGAGTAATAGCAAGGTTCGTAAGTGTTCTCTCTTTCTTTTGTTCCTCTGGTCTTTCTGCTATTTATTGTTGGATATTTGAAAATAGCCGGTAGAGACAATTCGAATGGTGTCCAATCAATGGCCATTCTTTTCTGTGGTCGCAGACCTGCTCCTCTGCCTTTTTTGGAACATTGACATGACTTTGCAGAAACAATTTTGTCCTGTTGTGTCAGACACGAACAACGTTGTACTGCAGTCAACTGAGGGTATCTTTGTTCCTCATCATTGAATCTTCAATGCCTTTAATGACTGCTCGGCTCCTTGCTTTTCACGTGTTCTTTTTGCGTGAAACTGTGCTGGTCTGAAACTGTGAGCGGCTCTCGACAGTTTCTTTAGATAAAAATTGTGTCCACAGTTTTCATTGCTATTACTTCCTTGACAGTTTAAAACTGTCTGCACAGTTTTTCTCCGTCCAATACTCTTGAACAGTCTAAAACTGACTGCATAGTTTTTCTTCGTCCATGCTTCTTGAACAGTCTAAAACTGTCTGCACAGTTTTTCTTCGTCCATGCTTCTTGAATAGTCTAAAACTGTCTGCACAGTTTTCTTCGGTCCTTCTGTTCTGACAGTTTTACCCTCAAAAACTGTTCCACAGTTTTTGGCTGTTTGCTTCTCTCGAACTATTACAACTCGATTATCCTATACAAAGATTACATGAGGTATTAAATCTAAGGTTTAAGCCTAGGTACACAGTTTTGACACATCAAAACATCAATTTAAAGGTGGGATTTACACATCAACACCTAACATTTAGGGTTTCATATCTTTTGATGTATATCTTGTTACTCTATATATACTTCAATCAATGATTTATATTTTTTAGCCAAATATTGAAACCCTATCACTTTGCATGTTGGCAGATCGATGAGCACTAAAACATGAAGAAAAGTTACAATAAAGACTCTTCTGTATTCAGTACCAGCACATTGTTTCATACCAGAACCAAACGGCATGAAACATTTTGCCACAACATTTGGTTGGATCTCCTGTAATGAAAATACTAGTCTTAACTAAAGCCATAGATGTAATCTTTTTGCTTCCATTGACTGCAAATCTCACCTTCCATCTCCAAGGATTGAACTTAAGTGGATCTTCGTATTGGTTCGAGTTTAGGTGAAGACCAGCTGTAGCTATCATGATCACCCATCCTTGTAGAATTGTGTATCCTGCATTAGAGTGTTCGTCATGATTTATGAATTGGCATATTTTCTTGAAATATCTTAGATGCAACTAGTTTTTTCTTTATCCCTACCATTGACAGGGATATCTTTCAGAGCTCTGCGAAAGAACCCTGGAGCTATGTTTCCCAGTCTCAAAACTTCATTGATCACCTATATATGATTGTTTTGACAACGTTTGCTGGTTAGAATTAGACAAAAACATGGAAGTAGATCGAAACATGTTGTTCTTTATCAGACCTGAAGTGTAAATGTCATCGATTTGTACTCGTCCCACGTGAGGCCTGCATCTGGGTTCTCTCTCTTCTTCAAGATTGCCTCATGCTCACACTGATTCACAAGACAATCAAGAGACAAATTTCAGTTGCAGTTGCAGAAGGGCAATATTTGATGATGCTGCTCACAATAAGTTCCTCCAAAACTGAGGGATGATCTGCCAGCAGCTTGAAAGCTAGAGCCACCGTGGTGGAGATGGAATCAGATGTCACAAACAGATGGCCGAACATCAGCTGAACTATGAAGTCATCATTTATGAATGACTCTGTGCTCTTGTCTTGAATGATGTGGTCGAGGAGGTCTCTGTGGCGCCGGTCAGATTCCGACAGCCTCTTTGTCACCACCTCTACGCATCATCTCCCTCACTTTCTTGTGAATCTGCACGGTTACACTCTCTATCATCAAATCAAACGGACTACATAACTGAATATTTTAATAGTCTTGCACTCTTGTATAATATTTTTCATTTTTTCTTTAAAAATACAATGCAATAATTTAAATCTCACATTTAAATATTTTAAATTTGTCGAATGTATGACCTCTTAGTCATGTACAAACCCTTCACAGCACCTTGAGTAAGGGACTTTCTTCATACTTTTTGAAATCTTGCAATATTTTTCACAGTACCTAGGGTAGATCCAAATATTTCTTGTAGGGGGCTCCATTAATCTTACTTGACAAAAATATTCCCTGTGTAGTAGTGAAAACACATTACTTGGACTAAGAGATCACATCTTTGAGCTTTTCAAACATGTGACTGTGTGAGTTTAAATAAATATATTTCTATTAAAAAAAATACAAATTGAGTAGAATTAAATAAAGTTTTATACAAATCTATAATTTCATTCATCTCATATTTATTTTCAGCTCTTTTTTCTTTGTCACAACTTAAAAATAAAGGGAACTATCAATTAAAAATATAATATCACTAAACTATTAAAATTGAGAAATTTTCATCTTAGGGGTCGAAAGCCCCCTCCTCCTCACTTAGATCTGCTATTAACATTACTTCATTCCAATTCTAAGTAAAATGTAAATAAGAACAAATGAGAGAGATGTGGAAACAATGAAGTTTTCTATGAAGAGATTATTGTCACTACTTGAATTTTTACCTATTATGACACCCTTATACTAACAGGTCCTTAAAATTGTCGTAATATGTAACATATCTTAACAACTGTCAAGAAAAGGTAGTGTTATATATATAATAAATTTATTTTTATAATTACAAAATAATTATAAAGTTTTCTATTTTTGCTGACAGTCTAACGATGATGTGAGAAAAATTATCCAAATATGAAGGACATTTTTTAATTTTGATATAAATATTTTTCCTCCACTACTTTTTATAATAGGAAATACTGTTGGGAAAAATCTAAAAAAAATAAAAATAAAATTTCATCCAACATTTTCTTTTAATTTATTTATCTATACACTAAAATGGTTCTGAAATAAAAATCTAAATTTCCCGCCCAAAACCACAAAATGCAAGCTCCTGCGATTCATTTGTGTTTTTCCAGATATTATTGTGATTCATAATATCATAGTTTATTCTAATCCTGTTCCATCAAGTATTTGTGTTTTTCAGAATTAATACTTTTTATAATTCAAATTGTAATATTAAAATACATCCTTAAATAATATGACCCTAAGTGGAAATACATCACAATACATATTTAAAATACATTGACTTCAATTTTCATAATTGGAATATAGGAATAGAGCACAATTTTTAAAAGCACTCTAGGCTCCGGTCCCTTTCAAGTCTTTTGGTATTGTAAATTAATTCAGAATTTTATGATTATCAATATATATAATTGTCACAGCCCAAAACGGGGTCCATGCGACAGTCATGCATGTTGATAAACATGCTTAAGAGATATTTAACAAAAATATAACTAAACAATGAAAATAACAAATCATTAAGGGCACGAAAGAGTATTTAAGCAACAAAAGTATTCAATCACCAAGTATACAAAACAAATAATGAAACTTGTGATCACCATAGATAATGAATGATATGATTAGCCAAGAAGTTTGATAGAATAAATGGTAAGGGCTAGATACGAGACGACAAGATACAATGAAAAAAGTATATGGAATTCAATGAACTAATAGGTATGTTCAAGCATATGAGATAAATCACGACATCGAATCAACATCAGCTCATAATTCAAATAAGAGGGTCGGCTCAATACCAAATCAACAACTCATACTTCAAGAACCGATTCATAACCCAACTAATAACCAATCCAAGGGAATCATCAATAAATAACTCAAAGAATATGGAAAGCGAAGTGAATCTATGTATGAAGACATAGCTCATGGCTCAATACCCAAAAGAATCAACAGGAATACATGGAAGAAAGGAATAGCATACAGATACATTTTACAAGTATAATAATAGATGATATAAGCCTTAACAATTACTCGGAAGAACCCCCACGCAGTAACACCTCCCGCTCCATCACCTGCAACCTGCACATTTAGAAATATGTGGAGGGCTGAGTACATTGATTGCACTCAGTGGACACATGCCCAAATCATACAATAATATATGTAACGTCAGTATATTCACACAGCAAACACAAGGGTTTTAGAGAAATACTTGTGATTGCCAAATAAGATTTTTCCTCACCGGGCATGCCCAACTCATTCATGGTACCAAACATCAATTCTTATCAACATTCATCCAAGTGATACGGGAGTGGCCACTCACCGTACACTGTTACCAGTGGGAGTCCCAACTGGCCCAAAAGTGCACTAGGTCCTGCATCCTTCGCAGAGGAATACATCGACCCCGATCGTTATATCAAATTTCCCAATATACCATACATGTTATGGTACCAAAACCATTTTTTACTGACGTACCACTTTATCAAAGCAAAACAACATCATGCTTTCATTTAAAAAGATTTTTCGAAAAGTGATCATGCTTTTGAATTTTATATAGTAAGAAAGCCCACCTTATGTCAAGTAGGATCAACTGTTATTTAGTTCCACTCGTGGATGCCCCTTTGACGTTCTCGTCGAGTCCTAGAACGAAAATAGTTTCGAGTTACTACGGCGCCGATAAATCGTTGTAGCGAGTTTCTAACTCTAGAATCGATACTTAGAGTACATAAAATTATCACATAATTCAAACATCAAAGGATCAACAATAAACCTAAATAAACGAACTCGCATATGGAACGGTTCAATTAGATCGGGATTCAAAGACATACACAAGGTGGATTAATTAGGTTTTACAAAAAGCTGGCAGCTTGGTATGTCGAGAGGAAATGGCGCATTAACCATAGTTCCAATGTTCGGATTAGGCTCATTTTCATAAGACATGAAGCTAACATGTTAGGGGACATATATATGGAGAGAATTAGGCATAATCATATACCAATAGTCGCAGCGAACTCTTTAATTAGGCATCCGTACATAATTTTCAGGTTTGACATCAAAATGTTCGCCGATTTACCACGGGTATCACCTAAGTTGTTAGGGGCTGAAATTAATCCATAAAATCCCTAACCTTCATTAATTATTGTAGTAATTTTCTTAAATAATCAGACCTACGGGGTCACGATTTATGTGGTGCCGAACATACTATGCATGATAATGGACATGAAGAAATGCAACTATCAATGCTCTCATTCTATATCACCTAACGCAACCAAATTTTATCGAGACACTCTAAACATGCATATTAAGGTAAGAAATATGTCTCAAGGTATTTGGGTTTGGTTTGGTAGGTCATCGAGTTAAAAACACGAATTGGTCAAAAGCTGCCCCAAATTGCATTTTCTATACTTAGGCAAATTAGCAATATTTTGGCTGAAATGAGACCATTTTGTAAAATACTTTAAAAATACAAGTAGAATGATTTTGGACTTCTACCTTTTAGGTAAACAACTAGAAACTTCAAGTAATGACACCATGTAATTAGATTTTACCAAAAGACATCCAAACATTCATGACAGCTATAATTTTATGATTAAAAACAGAGCTCACCCGAAACAGAGCTGAACAATGCGTGATTTTTAATAAATTCATGTACAGAGATATGGACTTGATATTTTGTAGGAATGCTCTTATATATGTCTAGTTTCCTAGAAAAAATCCATGAAGGCTAAATTGATGGGGAAGTATGTTTTCAAGATATATCTTTACACTTCGACACAGATTTGACACATGAATTTTAAATGCACATAACTTTTGATGCACAACTCCGATTAATGCTCATGACCTATCAAAACGCTCCTAAAACAATGTAGTTTCTGAATATTTAAGTTTCATGATTTAATGAGATCGGATAAATGTCTGAAAACTGAATAATGTCAACGGACTGAATGCTGTCAAAAAGAGATTTGGTATTTAGCATGAATGACATGAATTCTATTGCATCCCTAGCCTCTCAAACATCAATGCATCACTTCAATTAACATTTTCAGAGATTAAACACATGTAAAAGAGGTATATTGATCAAGTTCTACCTAGGTTTTCAACCATTAAGCAATATGCTAGCAGCAAATCATCAATACCACAACAAAATCATCACCAAATCAACATCAACCACTACAATCTCCACCAACAAGCCCTTACTCCATCTAAAACTAAAATACAAGTTAATATATCATATCAATACTCAAAATCTACACATTTTACACCAATAATATAAAAGAAAGGAAATAGGGAGTGAGAGAAACACATACATTAGGTGCTGAAAATTTTTAGCACAAAGAGGAAAAAGGGTCGACGGGTTTCGGGCCTCTCCTTGGCTCCAATCTTCGATTTCCTTGTTTAATCAACCTTGGTGATGCTAAGTTTTCCCATATTGAAGAGAGGAGGGGCTGTTATATGTTTGGTGATTTTCAAAATTTGGGGATAAAGAAATCCATTCGGATGATCTTGTAGAGGGAAACGAGGAGATCAATTTTGCTTTTGGAATGGACGAGAATTGTTGGCGAAATGGAGATTCTCAAACTTTTGGAGCTGCATCCATTCTTCAATGGTGGAAGGAGAAAAATGAATGGGAGAGGGAGAAGCAGGAAGATGGTGTCGTGGGTTTGGGGAAAAAGAGAAGGGAGGGCTTTATTTAATTAACTTTTCTTTTGTATTTTTTTATAATGTAATATTCCTATTTTAAATAAATTTAAATATTTAATACACATTATGTAGTATTATGTAATTAAATTCATACTCCCCAATAATGTGTGTGTATATATATATACATATATACAAAAGAGAAAATATAATTATACTCCAATTAATTTGATTTCATGTTCCCAACAAGTAAATATCATTCACCAACAATAAATCATAACATGAGGAATTAAATCAAGTATGCCCCATATAATATAATTCATGGATTAAAACACTTCAAATAAATATATAATAAAATTTGATTTGTTCCCCCAATATTTAAAACCGAGATTTATATCTCCCAATCACAACCCCTAATCTTCAAACTCCCAAATCAAGTTTAATTAAATAATCGTATGATAAAAGAATATTATTTCTCATTCGAGAATGATGCATGCTCAACTCTGAACTCAATAAAATATAAGTGAAGTATTTAAATTATAATACTTACTCAATCTTAATCATTAAGGTCAAGCTAGAAATAAATATTAGTTTATGAGATTCCTATGGAGTTGCCTCAAAATAAATATGTAAGTCGAGAAAATTCTATTATTGCACTTTTCTTCCAGGGTTGGATAACTTTCCACAATTTAAAGTTATACAACGAGCGCGCAATTATTTAAAATAATACAAAAATAAATTAATAGCTAAAGAGAGCGATGAAATTTTTTTTTGCGGGTGTTACAATAATATTAGGTGTATGTTAAATAAATAGATTTTTTCTGTCCAATTTTAAGTCAAAATGCCATTTCTTACTGGAAAATACAACAGAGAGAAGTGACATAGAAAAAAGAGGCAAAAGATGTTATAAATTATCAAAAGAAATTTATTGACATAGAACATTGTAACTAGAGAAAAGAAAATGATGTATCGAAAGTAGGAATTACTAAGAAAAGGATGTGTTGGAACTGACTTCATTATGTTAATACATTAATTTATATTGACGTATATTTATTAGATCGTATTAAAATAAATTTACTACGGGCGCAACAACAATTTCATAATATAGGAAGTTGGAACTTGGAACTAAACTCAACACTCATAGCAAAAAGGGTAGATTGACAATATCAGAACCACAATCCAACATTTAGAAATAATCATTCATACTTCATAGTTTTGACAATAAGTATATAATTATTTTAAATCTCTTTAGCCACTTTGAAATGGAGGACAAACATAGGAAGACGGGCCAAAATAAGTTACAAATAATTTGAATAAGTGCAGAGTTTTTAAATTTTATATTACTTTTTTTTTTAAATATGTTGATATTTAGTAGTATTAATTGTCAATCGAAAATATCTTAATACAAATAATATTTAAATATTTATATTTTGTGGTGTATCGACCTCGACTAAATCATGAATCTATTTGTATGGAAACATACTTCCAGTTTTGAAGATGATATCATTTATTGAACAAAAATATTTAATTATTAAAAAATTTATTTTGTTAAGTTCATATTCAAGCTCAATTATAAATATTGGTAACATTTATATAAACCATTTTTTCACTCTCTCTTCCATGTTCGAATTATAAATTGGATTGTATAAAAATTTATAAATTGATTGAATTCGGTATTAATGATAAAAATATAATTCAAATAACATGCTATTTGATGGCTACTAAGTGTACATGTTTACTCTTTTTCTTTTTTTATTTATTAAATTTATACATTTTATTAGATATGATGTATAATTTTGTTATACTAACATTGATAATGATAGAAATTCATCTAAAAAAATTAATAATGATAGAAATAGATCAAATATATTTTTAATAAACACATAATTTAATTATATCATAAAATAATAAAATAAAGAATTATATATTTATTTGCCAACCACGCAGGGTGTAAATCTAAGTAGAGTAATTTATATACTCTCCCCTCCCCTCCGACCGGCGACTCTGTCTCCTTCGACTTGAGGCGCTATCTTCTCCGACCGGCGCCCCATCTCCCATCACTGCGTGTCTGTGCCGCCCCTTCAGCAATCTGGACGGCGCCCCTGTCCTGCTGTCCCTTCACTGCGCCCTCCCAGCCCCTTTTACCGTCGTCCCCATCAGGTGTCTATTTTTCCTTTGACCCTCTGTTCTAATTTGTTTCGTGGGTGTTCTTTCCTCCTGTTTATTTTTTTAACATTAATTTTTGAGAAAAGGTTTGATTTTAGCTGTGCTTAATGTCGAATCGCCGGGATATCGAGGTTGGTTCTTTGAATTTTGTTTGTTTTTACTTTCGATTTAATCTTATACTTTTAGGGTTTTCTAATTTCTTCGAATTATACTTATATTTATGGGAAAATATGGTTCATTTTCAGTTAGGCGATGGAATCAATGCACTTCCTGATGAATTATTAGCTTGTTTATGTTATTAATTCGCAACCATTCATTTTCACACTTAAAAAAAATCTGCAACCTAGAATTTCTCCTTCAACCTAACTTAATCCCACTCCTCTCCAACCTTCGCCGGCCTTCACTCGTCGCCATCAGCAGGCTGTCGTCCGCCTCTCACGCCGTTGACTGCCTTCTCAAGCCATCACTCATCTTCTCACACCATCACTCATCTCTAACATTGTGTAAGTATCCAAACCCTTCTCTCTTTATATATGTATCTTTAAGTATTTTCTGAATAATTTGTAATCAATACCCCTCTCAGCCCGTCGTCTGCCTTTTCACGTCATTGCCCATCTTCTCCCGCTATCTCACCGCGTATATATAATATATGTATCTATATCGATCTCTGGCTCATGCTATATAACTATATGTATTATTTAAGTAATTTGTTTGAATAATCAATTTTCTCTAATAAACAATTTAGTAAAATATAAAATTTCAGGTAGTAATTGATAATGTGTTGCTCCAGCTCATTCTCTGCCTAAACCCATTGCAATTACCAATTGGCATTTATTATTGAATTAAGTTTTTGATGGTTCGTGTTAGGTTAGGGCTCCTTGGCATTCAGAGGTTTTATTGTTGAGGGAATGAAATAAAAATCTTTTTATGCTCGCGTAATTGAATCTCATCCACCATCTATTTATGATAATGGTACAATTTTTGTTTTTGTAAATGTTTTATTTTGTTTAAATCGATGTGATGTCTGCAAGTTACATTTTGGTAGTTGAACTTGCTTTTGTTTATCAGTTATAAGGCCAGGGGTTAATCCCTTTTCCTATAACACTGTTAGAGGATTATGGTTATAGAAGAAAATAAGTTGAATTAATTCCTTTAAATGCTGAATGTTTATTACTGCAGTATATTTATTATTTCTTTTATCTTTGTTGTGTTTTGTCATCCAAGTGACCTTAATTGGACTGAAGGAAATGTAGAATTGTGGGGATGTAACAAGTTCTAATTATAGGCATGTTACAGTTTTTGCTTAATAGAATTGTGTGTATGACTCACATTTTGGGTATTTGCTTCTCAAGCTGTGGAAGAATTAATTTCTTTTTATTCACCTCTTCGCATTTGGTTATAATTAGAGTGAGAATCAAGATGAAGCATACATATGGCTAATAAACATGTAAAATGCTTAAGATCCTTTCTTGTCCTTTCGTATATGTTCCCATTTTGTTAGTTTAAGACCTATTAAATATTCAATTAAATTTATTATCATTTTCAATATGCAGGAATGCGACTTCGACTAAGTTTCAGGTATAAACAGAATACTCATGATCGATATTCAGTTACGTACATTATTTACATTTTCACTTGTGGTTTCATAGAATGATTAGTTGAGAAATACTATGTGGTATGTTCAACTCGACTCCCACTAAAAAAATAATAAGTTGAATCTGAAATGGAAAATCATGATATATATTGGGTCGCTCTCTCAAGAAAACTAGCGAGAGTTGACAAGAACTCTTTTAACTTTGAATATACACTGCAAGAACGCACACACGGACGACAAGCGAGACCATGTCAACTTTTTAAATATCAACTAGTTTTACACCCACGCGTAGCGCGAATTAATAATTAATCTATAATTTTATAATATACATATATGATTATATGTATTTATATAAGTTTTGGTTAATGTATTTAATTTATATCCATCAATATTATTTTCTTAACATAATTATATTATGGGTTATATATAACATGGAACTGCATATTGATCTTAGTTTAAAAAAGCGCGCTCAGCGCTCAGAAATGTGGGTGATCGCTTTTTTCCGGCCTGAGCGCCGAGCGAACGCGAAGCGTTGGAAAAGCGCACGGAGCGCCCTGAAGCACCGTGAGCGAGGAGCGAGCCGAAGCGAGCCCTCACGGTGGTGAAGCGCTCTGGAAAAAAAAACTTTTTTTTATTTATTTAATCAATTTTTCTTTTTTTTTGGTAAATATAACCTAAAAATAAAACCTATCCATCGACCGAACTCTCGCACCCACCTCTCCATCGACTCGAGCCGCACTTCGCTGCCCTGCAGCTCTCGCCCATCGCCGGCTCTCGCCCATCGTCGGCTCTCGCCTCTCGCCCATCGAGTCTCGCCGTCCCTGCCTCGCTGTCCCTGCCTCTCACGTCCCTGCCTCTCGCCTTTCACCGTCGCCTGCCTTTCCCCCTTCCCCAGCGCGCCGCCGGTCAGTCCCGTCACCAGCAGCCAGCAGCAGCAGCGTATAGTTTTGTTTTGTTTTTTTTAACTAAACCATCTTTATGTTGCTAAATTGCTCAATTGCTGAAGTATATGTTTAAATTGATGTGGGTATTGGGTGGGTATGTTGAATTTGATGAATTGGTGCTGATTTTGATATGTAGGCATTTGAAATTTGTTGAATTGTTGCTGAATTTTGATGAATTGTTGCTGAAATTGTGGCTGAATTTTGATATGTAGCCATTTGAAATTTGATGAATTGTTGCTGAATTTTGATATCTAGGCATTTGAAATTTGATGAATTGTTGCTGAATTTGTTGAATTGTTGCTGAAATTGATGAATTGTTGCTGAAATTGTTTAAATTTTGCTATATTTCTATGTCTTGTTTTTTTTTTTTTTTTGCATATTTGTCATTTTGGAATTATTTATTTAAGTAATAAATTGTGTATAATTGTATATATAATGTGTACATATTTTTTTTCGTAATCTTCGCTTCGCATACATGAAGCGTTCGCTTCGCTTCGCTCCATCGCTTTGATTTTGGCCTTGTCGCTTCGCTTCGCTTTTCGCTATTTAAAACTAAGATATTGATAACATACTCCTATAAAGTTAATCCAACTTAAAAGGAAAGAAATAATTTAATTTTGCCTTAATGTGAATTTTGTATACATTTTAGTAGTTGTTCAAAATAAATGTTTAATAAAAAGTACTTTTTAATAAATTTAACATTTACAAAAGTATAACTTAGTTTTTATTACATATAAGTTATTATACACATTGATTTCGTACATAAATCTAAGAAATAATAAAAAGGAATAAAGCAAACACAAATTTTCCAAATAGTACTTTAATATATAAAACTAATCTAACTTAAATGATAAGATAAAAATATACTTACATTTTTTAAATAATTTAAAATAAAATAATAAATTTATGAATATGTCAAATAAAAGTGATTTAATTGTAATATGTTGAATTTCTTATATATATATATTATAATATATGAATAAAATAAAATTAAAAATACTCTCAGCCCATTCGAATTGGCTCATTTACTAAATCGGACGTCCCTACCAAATTGACCAAATTCTAAAAATGGCAACTTTTTACATTAAACAATAAAATATTAATTCTACTTACACTCACAGTCCTTAATTGTCGTGCCTAAAAGAAAATAATCAATTTAACCAGGACGAAGTGAGTAATATTTATGGTGATGCGAGAGATATGGGAGGGAAAATGAGATTGCAGTAATATTGTAGATATTCTTGTGTTATATATTAGGTATAGATTCTATTTTTTATAATAGTTTTTAAAAAATAATTAAATAATTAAAAAATATATATGTAGTGGGTTTTGGAGGGAAAATGGCATTTTTGTAAATAATGATAACATCTTGCTTTTATATATATATATACTCCCTCTGTCCCGCCAGATTAGTTCATGTTTCCATTTTCGTCTGTCCCACTAGATTAGTCTACTTTCCTAAAATGGAAAAAAATCTCCTCACATCAATAAAATATTAATTCCACTAAACTCACAAATATTGATTTCTGTGCTGAAACCAAACTAGACTAATCTAATGGGACGGAGGGAGTAATAGATATACTACAATCATAATTGTATAAATATCTCTAATTTGTATGCGATAAATTTTGAATATATTATACACTGATTTTAAATCGAACAAAATCTCAACTCCAAAACATTTCCACAGATCTTCTTACTCTGCATCAACGCTTGCAGGATTACGATGTCGAGTATGTGGAGATTAGGGTTTGTTTGCTGGGTATTAATTGTATCGATGATTGGATTCAATGGAGTTTTGGGATCTCAGAATTCGGAAGAAGCATACGTCACGCTTCTCTACGGTGATGAGTTTCTGCTGGGCGTGCGAGTATTGGGCAAGTCGATTCGCGACACGGGTTCCACCAAAGATATGGTTGCTTTGGTCTCTGATGGAGTTTCTGAATATGCTAAAAAGCTGCTTCAGGTGTGTATTTGTAGACTAGAATCTTGCGATTCATGTAATGGTTCTGGATCATCGGATGTTTTATGCACTTCTGAGTTGCCTAATTATCTTCTAAAAAAAAAAGGATTGGAGCTTGTTGAATTGCCAATTTGTTTCTGGTGGATTGGAATTTGAATCGCGAGCAACCTGGTTCAAAGTAAAAAAAGTGTTCCTTATTTTCTATTGTACCTATTTAGCTAACAAAAGAATTATGTATATCCTTACTCAAGTGCATGTGGGATTTTCTCTACTTACTTCTTTTTCTCCTGAGATTCTTTCCTAAGTTTAACGTTCTTGGTCTTTTATTATGAATGATGGTTATAATGCAACTACATCATTTATCTTAGTGTTGTTTTCTACATTGGCCAAGCTCTAAGGTTTTGCACTCTATATACTTTCTTGCATAGCAGGAAAGCAAGTAGCTGGTGTCTTTTTATTGAGTTTATTTACTGATCTTTATATAGGATATTGGCTATGCAGCATGGCACTGACAGAAGAATGCTTTTTTTTTACTTTAATTTTTTTGGATAATCTCACATGTGATTCTTTCTTGCCCATGCAGGCTGATGGCTGGATTGTGAATACAATTAGTTTACTGGAAAATCCCAATCAAATACGACCAACGAGATTTTGGGGTGTCTATACGAAGCTGAAGATATTTAACATGATCAACTACAAGAAAGGTGATAGTTATATGCATGAAAATGTTCGGTGGAGTGGGTAGCGGAATTCTGGCCAACTTTCTCATTGTTAATGAAGTAGTTTCCCAAAAAAAAAAATGAAGTATGCTGGAGTTTCAACTGTTGCTCTGTTGGGGTTGAAATAAATATTTTGATGCAGAGAATTTGATGAAAAATTGCTGTTAATCCTGTCATTTTTCTTTTACATTTTGGCAGTGGTGTACCTTGATGCTGATACAATTGTAGTAAAGAACATTGAAGACCTATTCAAGTGTCAAAAATTTTGTGCCAACTTAAAGCATTCAGAAAGGTTGAATTCTGGAGTGATGGTGGTTGAACCGTCTGAAGAAGTATTCCAGGACATGATGAGCAAAATAAACACAATGTTTTCTTACACTGGAGGCATGGCTCAATTTTCTTATAATTAATGTTTTATCTGATTAACTCATGCTGTTTTTCTGGAAAAGAGGGCTTCTAGTGTTGTCGTGGTATCTTTGGTTAATCCCTTTCCCATTATACTGATGGAATATGATATTGCAGTTATTCTTGTAATTTTTTTGTTTGCATACAAATGCAATTGAACTCAATCCATTTTCTGCAGATGGATTAAGCTATTAAAATGACACTTTTTCCATGGTCAAGTCAACTGTTAATCTTACAACTTTAATATTTTCCTGCCTAACCTCTCTGTGTTTTCCTCTG
>JAPKLW010006485.1:0-11711 GCA_026898455.1 Plectranthus barbatus | reverse complement strand
GCTTGCTTCCTGACATTCAATACTCTTCTCTCTCGCTCAACTACCGAAAGTCTGAAACTTTATTGCAAGCAAGCAGAACACTTTCGAGGCCTTTCTAAAGGCTATCCGTGTGTTGACTTATCAAACACGAGACTTCAAGCTTCCAGCTTGTAAGTTACTGATCTCTTTGGTGCTCTTTCTCTTCCGAGGAAGTTCACAGCAGCTCTTGTGCCAGCCAGCACTCGAGTTATCACGGGCAGTTTGCCGTATTGAGAAGCTACGTTCTTGGGAGAACTAAACACCCAGTGAAGCTGTGGAGGTTGAAGTGACGTGCTCGCACTCCACCAGCTGATCAGAGTTGAAGAAGGAAACAAGGCCGGGAGCGGTTGATCTAGTGAACTGGTGGACGAGGCATTCACCAGCTAGAGATAGATCGTAGGACTCTTGTACCCGATTACTCTTAGTGAAATTTCCAGTGCTACGACTGGAGAGTGGACGTAGATCAGTTGATCGAACCACTATAAATCCTTTGTCTTTATCAGTTTTCTGCATTACGTTCTTATTTTAAACCCAGCACCCAAGTGCTGGTGTATAGTCTGAAAACTGATAACTGCGCAAACAAGGCCTAAAATATTCAAAGTTTTGAATCACCAGCTGACAGATCCCCGTCAGTTGGTTAACCAGCAAGTGCAAGAAAACGTTTACTCTTTTATTATTTCCGCTGCAAACGTTTTATACTCTGAAAAACCGGGACCAACACGTCATTAACTGTACGGTATGATACCGTACCGAAAATCTACGGTACGGTAACGGTATGAGATTCTAAAATATAGGGTATACTGTCTACATACCGTACCGAATAAATAAATATTATTTTTATTTTAAATAATATAATATTATTCATATATAATAGTATTTATCCTATATATTTATTTCAATAAATGTTCATATCTAATACTTTTCTAATTTTAATTCTTTATTCTCCCTCGTTCAACTTATTTTTGTTATTGTGACGTTTTAAGAATAATACCTAGATTAAAATTCTAATAATTATTAGTAGATTATTAATTAATTTTTAATATTTATTTTGTTATAGTTTGATTGTTATGATGTAAATTATCATAATTGTTTTGTTATATTGAAAAGTGATTATTTGAACATAAATAATATTAGTGTTAAGACATATTTTTGTATTATAATCATTCATAATTTCATTTCTTTTCATTTAACATTTTGATATATATGGGCATTTTACTTAGTTGTGTATAGTTATTAAAAAATAATTTATACTCCCTCTGTCCCTTCCTATTAGTCCCATAGGAACCAAGGCAAGTCAATAAAGCAAAAATAAAATGCATTAAAAAACAACAAAATATTGTTAGTGGATACACAAAATTACCAAAAGGGTAAAATTTCCAAAATTCAGAGGGAAATTTTCGACCCAAAATTAATGGAGCCAATTTTCAAATTTTACAATCCCCTAAGCTGGACATTTCTATAAATACAAGATGTTCTCTATGAAATTAAACATTTCAGAATTTCACATTCAAATGGGGGCAAAAGGGGATGTTTCATATTAAAAAAAAAGAAAAAATTATGCAATTTTTGCTACTGAACAGCATTGATGGAAAGCCTGGAAGGGGCAAGGTAAATGAAGCAGCTGCAACCTTCAATGTGTGCCGGAAAAAATTTCACGCATCTGGGAATCTGCAAAAGGGCAAAGAGAAAGAGGTGAAATTATGCATGTTGTGGGCAAGAGATTCATGAGAATCCAACAAGTAAAACATCAGGTAAACTTTGATCAAATTGCTCAGATACATTATCAAAAAAGAGGAACAATTAGAGCATTAGCAGACAGTTTAAGTGTTCCTAAATCTGTGGTGGGAAGATGGGCAAAATCACATCTGACCAAAGCACACACAAATGCCATTAAGCCAGCTTTGACAGCTCCAAACAAGTTCTCCAGGTTAAGTTTCAGTTTGCAAGCTATAGAATATGACAATGCATTGAACATCCTAAGATTCAAGCCAATGGAGAATGTCATTCATATTGATGAGAAATGGTTTTATTTAACCAAAACGACGCACAGATACTGCATCACCCAATCTGAACAAGAAGTACACAGAGCATGCAAAAGCAAGAAGTTCATACCAAAGGTTATGTTTATGTGTGCTGTGTCTAGGCCTGTATTTTCAGAGGATGGCAGTGTTGTGTTTGATGGTAAAATTGGCATTTGGCCATTCACTGAAGAGTTGATGGCAAAAAGAAACAGCAAGAAGAGGGCTGCAGGGACTATGGAGACTAAACCAATAAATTCAATCACTAAGCAAGTGATAAAGGATTGCTTAATCAATCAGGTATAGAGTTTGCATTTTAAAATTGTCATGCATGTTTATTTTGTCTAATTTTCATCCTACTCACTTATATTAATGCCTATATTTTCTGATTGTACCACAAATTAAAGCAAAATGGCCTGCATGTCTAAGTAAGACAATCTACATACAACAAGACAATGCAAAGCCACATATCAACAATTTTGTCCTAGATTTTCAAGCAATAGCACAATCTGATGGGTTTAACATATCTCTAGTGCGACAACCACCAAATAGTCCTGATTGTAATGTGAATGACCTAGGATTTTTCAGAGCAATTCAGAGTCTACAACAGCAACAAGCATGCAGGGATGCAGAGGAGCTAGTGAGTGCAGTTATAAGTAGCTACAACACACTTGAAGCAATGACCCTAAACTAGGTGTTCTTATGCTGCCTACATGAAATTCTGAAAGTGAAGGGATGCAACTCATACAAGGTTCCACACATATTGGCCAATGAATTACCAACAAATTTAGAAATACCCAAGGAATTGGTTCAAGAGAGCATTCAGTTGTTAATTGATGCAGGACAAACAGATGGAATACAGAGGTTGATCTCTGACCTAGGGATGCAAGAGAAAGACATGTTTTCACAGTAATTAGGCATTTGGCCTTTTTTTTTGTAAAGCTTACACATATATAGACATGCAGCTCATTTTTGTAATGCATGCATCCTGAAGCTAAGAACAAAATTAAAGCAAGAAATCATGAATGTAATGCATTATGCTATAGCTTGCTTATCTGAAATGTTTACCCAGGAAATGAATGGAACCAGATCAAAACATCTTAAAACACATTTCATTGCTCAGCTCATCAAAAATGTGTTTGTTTTTTACAAAGTGTGTGGCCAAATTTTTTTTTATCATTTCAGATCAAAAGCCTCAAAATCAACCAAACCAACATGCCAACAACCAACAGCCAACAACAATCATGCCAACAGAGCCAACCAACATGCAACACAGACCCATCCAACATACAAACAGAGCCAACAGAGCCAAGAAAGCCAAGAACCACAGAGCCAACAATGAATCAACCCACAGCTCCAACAATTAACCAAACAACATAGCCAACCGAACCAACATGCAACAGACCCAAGAGCCAACAGAACCAATATGCAACAGACCCAAGAGCCAACAGAGCCAAGATGAAATCAACCCACAGATCCAACAATCAATCGAACCACAGAGCCCAGAACCAACATGCAACAGACCGATAAAGCATGAAAAAACAAGATCCAAAGGAGAGGATTCACCGGATGTTAGGGAAGTATATTTCTCAGAAAATGCGAACCACGGCCAAGATCTCTTCTCTCGGACACCCTCCCTCGATCACCGGACCGCTCAGAAGCCGTGCATCTTCACTATCTGCCATCCATGCCTCCAAGTCACCGCCGGCAACGAACCCTTCCGACGGTGCTTCTTCACTTTCGACCATCCACGACTCCGTGACCCCGACGGTGAGAAGAGACGGATGCGAGAAAGGCGGGTATTTAGAAAATGTCATAATAGAGCAAGGACTATTGGAGCCGTCGGTTAGAAGAAAGTCACCTGCACGGAAGACTGGTGGCGGGGGCGACAGATTATCAACGGCCGGAGGGGAAGCGGGGAGGCACGGTGGTCGTCGCTCAGAAGTGCGGCTTCTTCATGGATCCGGTCGACCTTCCCCGCCTCCAAGCCCCCGGCGGTAGAAGCGACAAAGTCGTTGGGGTAGATCGCATCACCGGCAGTAGCAACAGGCGGCGAGGGAGATAGATAAAGCATCGTCGGCTCGTCATCCTTGCGGGACAGAGATGCAGAGAAGGGGGTATTCATCATCGCGGTACTGGAGAATGACCGGCGGTGAGAAGAGAGGGGCGAGAGAGATCGAGGGTTGCGGCGGGGCTCGAATTGGGGGGGGGGGGGGGGGAGTGAATGATCGAGAAGTTGGGTGGGAGGGATTAAAAGCTGCGGGGGTATGGGGGGTAATTTTGTTTAGGGTTAGGAGGGTAGATTAGTAATTTCATTATTAGGTTATTAAATTTAATTAAATAAAATTATTATTTTAATAATTTAATTTTGCCAAAATTAGAAATGGGACTAATAGGTTGGGACGGACCGAAATGGCAAATGGGACTAATAGGACGGGACGGAGGGAGTATTATATTATTGCACTTGTAGAATGATACAATATAATAAAAAATAGACAATAATGAACAAATTTAGTTTGATAATGATAAAAAAGTAGTGAGTTGATAAGATCGCATGACATGTTATCAGAAATTGGGTTAGAAGAAAATAATAACTAAAAATAATTTTAAAAAGAATATGGTTAGAAGAAAAAATTCAACAAAATAAGTAACTTTATAAAGTTATTATCCTACATAATAAAGTATCCCACATTGATAAAGAATAAAACACACACAAATGAAAGCATCTATAAATGAGCAGCCATTTTGATATCCCACATCGGTTAATTATCAAATACAAATGAGTTGAGTTACTTATAAAATACATCTTTGCTTAGCTAATTAGTGTTATAACCTAAACCATCGATTTGGTGGTAATCGGGACAAGGTTGCCAACCACATAGCTGGTGAAAAGTTGCCTTGGAACTCATTTTTTAATTAAGTAATAATATTTTTAATATTTATATATTATTTTAATTAATAATATTCGGTACGGTACGGTATATTGTTACGGTATATCACGGTATACCGTAAAATTTCGGTACGGTACGGTATACTGTTATTATGGTACGATAACGGTATTTAGTTTATGTTATACCAAAACTTCGGTATACCGATAGTTACGGTACGGTAACGGTATGCATTTTCTCATACCGTAAAGTTCGGTACGGTATACGGTACGGCGAAAAATTTTCGGTATACCGTACCGTCCCACCCCTAGGAATAATATAGTTTGTCAATTCGGATTACCTCGTGAAATCATCACAGACAACGGCAAATAGTTCACTAGCGAGAAATTCAAAGATTATTGTGAAACCATCGGAGCTCGGCTATTGTTCTCAACACTGAGATATCCGGAGGCCAATGGTTTGGCTGAGTCATCCAACAAAACAATAATTAATATTCTCAAAAGGAAGTTGGCGGCCAAAAAATCAGCATGGGTCGAAGAGCTTCCCGCAGTACTATGGGCTTATCGAATGACCTTGAAAATAGCTACTGGAGAAACCCCTTTTCTCTAGCCTATGGAATCGATACAGTATCTCCCGTCAAATTGATTCAAAGAAGCCCTAGAGTCGAACTATTCGATGAAGAACAAAACCAAGGAAAACTCTTCGACTCATTAGAACTGATGGACGAACAAAGAATGGAGGCATCTGACCGAATGACAAAAAATTAAAGGATCGTTGAAAGATTCTATAATAAGTCAGTTCGGCTAAGGGCTTTCCGAATTGGAGATTGGGTATTACGACAAGTCTTTCAAAATACTCAAGAGATCAATTTGGGAAAGCTTGGACCGAGCTGGGAAGACCCTTATATAATCAGCTCGGTGGTCGGAAATGGAGCCTATCGATTGAAAATGCCTGAAGGAAAAGATATTTCGAATGCCTGAAATATCAAGTACTTGAAAAGATATTATTTTTAAGGGTGTTCGAGCTCCCCAAATCGGCCTAAACGAATCAAGCTACAAAAATGTTTGTAAATTCATGTTGTAGTTTGTTTGAACTATTTTAGTTCAAACCATCGAGTTGTAACTTAGCTCTAATCAAATAAAGTCCTGTATAGATTTGAGTCGATTCGAGCTACAATAGTTTATTATATATTCAAGTTTTTAAACAAAAAGTTCTCTTTTTCTTTTCTCAAAAGTTGTTCGAGCCTTCAATTTATGCGGCAATTCTAATCGGCAATCATGAATTGAGAAAAGAGATTCATTCAACATTCACAAGTAAAAAAGATGTATATCAACAAAAAAAAGAGATTCATCTCGTAAATTATAGAAGAAATGATTAAAGTTCAAGACAGTCAGCTCGGCCACATCTCAGTTCGGTCCTATTTTATTGTTCTGATCTCGGTTCAGGTCAGGATCCTCGGGATTGGTTCACTCGTTCCCCTGAAGGTTGTCCTCCAGCTGCTTCAAGAAAGCTTCTTCCTCATGGTTATCATCTCCTTTCTCATCGGATTCCTCAGAAGCAATCAGAGTCGTATAAATAAACCCGAGGTCAAGCTCTGGGTATTTGTCCTTCACACTCGCTCTCACCTTCCTTCGGATCAAGTCCTCCATCATATTGAAGGTAGCAGTGCCAGAGGGGGTTCCAAGCAACCTGGTAAAATTCAGATCTTCCCCGGTTGTTTGAGCCGAACTGAGAGCAGCCCTGGCTTGTTCGAGCTCCGCCTTCAGCTTCACTTCGGCCTCAATACGTGCCTGGACCTCGGCCTGAAGATCTTCAGAGAGTTTGTCGGTGTGGTCTCTAATATGGGCCAACTCCTCGACAGCCGACTGTTGATCCTTGGTGAATTGCTCAACCAAGTCTCGAGAACTCTTAAGGTTCGCGGTGGCAATCAACAACTCATAAATTAGGTGCTCTCTCTCCTTAAAGATATTTTCTCTCTTTCTCGGCCTGGGCAAGATCCTTTGTGCTCGGTCTGAAGAGTGCGGAAGCATCTATTATAGTCCTCGGCCATTCCACAGAGGCCCTGTAATTAAGAAAGAGTTAGCAAATAAAAACACTTGATGAAAGAAGCAGTTAAAGTTGCTTACCATACGACACATCTGAGCATTCTCGAAGAAGCTTATTCGAGCAACATATTTTGTCGGCCAGGAAGGACCTTGGAACAGTAAGTTGGCAAATTCATGGAAGGCTTGTATAGACCTAGCTCAGCTTTGCTTTTCAGCCGGAGTCTCTACCTCTTCCATCTCATGGTCCTTCCCAGCTCGGAGGATGATAGCTTGTTAGTGCTCGCTTGCAGTAAGATCGAAGATCTCACGCTCCTTCAGAATCTCTTTATGTCTCCTCTGGCGAACAACGAGCCGGTCTTTGTCCTTTTTGGGCGAGTCCAAATCCCGTCCCCGCTTGGTTGTCTTCGTTTTGGGAGTGGCCTTTGGAGTAGGAGATTTGGGAGTTTTCGAGGTACCCTCAGCAGGTCGATCCTTCGGCTTCTGGGCACCAGGACCCTGGTCCTTCGGGACGGTCTCCTTATTCTTCATCTGCCTCTTCTTTTTCTTTTGCTGCTCCTGCTCGAACTTCAGTAGTTCTTCGAGGTAAGACGCTCCATGGGATTGTCAATTCTGGAAATGCTTAAGGATCGGTATCCGAGGAGAGTGTCAAAATCCAGAGGAGATTGCAGATAAGCTCTTCAAATTCGGCTATTCTCGTAGTCAGAAAGATCCTCCTTTTTATGCCCTGATAAAAGAAAAGGTCAGATAGTGAGACATTCAAGTTTAAACTCGAGATACACAAGAACAAGACATACTATATGGAACCCGAAGCACTCCACTTAATCCAGGAAAGTCATTCAGAATCTGAACGAAAAAGAATTCTTGGATCCATTTTTTTGAATTCGACTTTGTCCCCGTCACTAAAGGCTCAAGGTGATGCGAACATTTTGAAAAGAAGTAATATTCTTCCCCACTTTTAATTACTAAGTTGTAAAGATCGTTCCACTCCCTCATCATGGGCTCTTCGAGCTCGGCATCTCGGAAAATTAAGTAAGTGCCGAGCATATGGCACCAAGCAATGGGAGAGAGCTGGATGGGAGCTAAATTATAGTATTCCAAAATATTTACAAAAAATTGATGGAGTGGAAGTCGAACTCCGAACTCGAAAAATCGAGCAGAAAAGGCCATGAAACCTAGGGGGTCGATGAGCACGTTGGTTTTCGTCGGGTGCAATGGCATTCAATCTGTTTGATAGACCGTATTGCTTAAAAATCCCGTCAAGTTTAGCTCGAGTTAAGCCGGAGGGGATGGTTTTTATAGATCCATCTATGTTTCGGTCATAATGAGGAGGAAAGATGTTGGGGGCTAAACCTGAGGAACATTCCAAAGAAAAGTTAAAAGAAGAGTTCCTATCCTCGGCCCCGGGATTATCAGGGTTCGGATCCTTTCTACCAGATGGACTGGGCTGCTGCTCGTTTGAACCTGAAGGTTGAGGGACCTCTCGACTTAACCTACTATTCACTTCGGATTCACTACTGGAAACTGAGCTACTATTACCATCACTGGAGTTACTACTTGTACTACTCACGATTAAGGAAAGCAGTACGGTTGGAAATAGACTAACCCTGAGATAAGGATTGCTCGAGCTCGGTAAAATGACTTGGTCTGAAGAGAATATCCGAAATGCAAAAGGTAAAAGTAAAAGTAAAAAATGAAAAAGTTGGGCTATTTATATAAAATTTTGCATTGAAATTCGTGCCTGACCCTTGAAATCAACAAATCGGGGAAGGACACGTGTCATAATTTTCAATTAAAAAAAGCCCGCCCTGGAGAAATCCAATCGTCTCCAGATAAAAAAGGAAGAGTTCGAACAAGCTATTATTCGGTAAAACGAGTTCGAACTCAAGTTGGTTCGAATAAGAAGTCATTCGACCAATTAAAAAAAAACTTTAGCTCGGACAATAATTTGTTCGATGAAAGCAAATTTAAAAAATATTAATTCGAACAGACAAGTTCGAACTAAAAAGTTGAGTCGAACAAAAAATTGTTGTTTGATCAATAAAAAGAAAAAATCAGGCATTGACGCCCTTGGCCGGGTCAGCCAACAATTTCCGAGGAATTTAGGATATCGAAGTCAATATAACTTCTATCTGCAAAGTTCCTCGAAGTCAATGAAACCGAAACAATTAACCCAGTAAACAGCTAGGGTCTATTTCGGCATGGCATACACACGGGTTCTAGGTCGCTCCTCGTATGAGTTGTGAGAAATCACATATCGTTTTCAAAAGCTGCAAAGGGCATCCTTTGTAGAGCATGTCGGGTTTAGCCAACCGCGGGCTAGGAATAATCGTAAGTCAGACCATGAGCTTCGCAAATATACCCGAAATAGGAAATATTTCCAAAAACTCGCCGAGTCATTTCTCGCGTTGCGGGAATAGTCCTTACTTCCCGAACAATCCCAAATACACTTCGGGATAGGGGAGAAAAGTTGTTTTTTCTTTGATGTTTTGCAGGAAAGTACATCATTAAAGATCAAAGTCAAGCATTTCGGCTTCGCCGAACTCTAAAGGAGTTCGGACGAGAGTCGGGGGGCTATTGTTATGACCCCAAATGAGCAAGCCCATTTTTGGAATCCATCAAAGAAAAAGCCCATGTCCACAAAGAGGTTTAATTCCTCAAGCAGCGTAGCTCGGATAAGCAAACGTGTGGCCGAGCTAGTAATCCCGAGCTCGGAAAAAGTTCGAGCTGTTACACCGAGCTTGAACTAATAAGCTATCAAGATGTCGGTCGAGGCAGCTCAACCCAAAAGGCGCGACTGTTCAAGCCAGTGATTCGACCGAAGTGGTGCAACTCTTAATGAAAAGACATGTGTTTAATTGGATTTCTAGAAATAGGATTCACATTTATTAGACATATTGAATTCAAGCAATAAATATAGCAATAAAAACAAAGTCTTTGAGCTCTACTTTCTATCAAGCATTTATTTCAATTAGTTTGTGTTCATCTATTTTAATTTATCTAGTATTCTTATTTAAAATAACCTCTCAAATTTCCACCATTAACAGTTTTGTTTTAAATTTTCATATATTAGAACAATAAGCAACTATCTCTATTAATAATGATCAACAAAATATTTTATTTATCACTAAAATATCGGTAATTTATAATTTGATAATTTATATAAATTATGTTATCAGAGCTATAATTATTACTATAGTAAAATTATATAATAACATTGAAAATTGATTGTCAAATAAAATTATTTTAAAATTATATTTTTCAAACATTACAGAATAGTAATATTTTAATAATAAATTTATATAATAAATTAAGATTAATTTTAGTAAATTCATTATTTATAAAAATAGTTGTATTTATTTTATATAAATTCGGTATAGATTAATCATTTTTGTAATTTGAAATACCGAATTATATATAATATATAATATGTACTATAACAAGCATTGAACAATCCATTATTGTAATTATATATAGAATTATGTTCACATTTTAAATAGAAATTATAACAAAATCATTTCATAGTTTGACATTTAAAATTTTAGACATGCAAAACAAAAAAATTATATACTCCTATTAGATTACGCTCAAATTTAAACAAAATCGTTCATTCCTGATCGCACTCAAAACTAAAAAATCATATATTCCTTATGAGATTTTGAAATATTAAGTTGATTTAAAATTTGTTTGAGCAACTGTATTTCTTCGTGCTGTCATAATTATGATGCAACATTAGCGATCTTCATCCTAAAAAAATGAAGTTGAACACAACCATAAAGTTTTAATCTGTATGAATTTATAAGATTACATTATCAAAAAGCAAAAAAAAAAAAAGGGGTAACTTTGTGTTTTATATATTTATTTTTTATTTTTATTATAGGTATATATAATAATTTATATTATAATATATTAAACTTAATATTGATGAATAAAAAATAAATATATTTAAAAATAATTTCTAAAAAATGTTAAAATATGTATCTTTGTTAATTAGACCTTAATATTATGAAGTAGCACATCATATATTTGATTCGCGTATAGCGCGTGTGTAAATCACCACATCACATCTAATTTTAATTGATATGTTTTTATATTATAATGTATACATATATTTCATTAAACAACAATAATAATTTCAACAAAATTATATGTGCCATTATTCAATATTGTATCTTATTTTCTATTTTAAAACAATGCATGTATAATGATAAAAAAAAGTTATACAAATATAATTTCTTGATTGGTTAATTTTGTAAAACAAACTCTTATTATTATAAGCTTTGTGTTTTATCCATTTGCTTTGGTTTTTATCATATTTATATATATAGTTGGATGCATAATATAAAAAAGAATTATATTGTAACTACTAATATATACATATATATATATATATATGTGTGTGTGTGTGTGTTCATAACCTTAAAATTGAAAATAAAATAGTTTAATTATTTCCTATTAAATCAAACCATAATATATTTAAATAAAATAAAATGATATTTTTTTCATGAAATAACGGTTCCCGCCTTTTTATTTTGGTAACTACTTCTTAGTATATATATATATATATAGAGAGAGAGATATATATTTACTATTATTCTTATTGTTTAAAATAAATGTTTTAATTTAAATTTAGAATACTATCAGTTTAAGATATGAAAAATAGTTTAATAATTAATTCAGGATAAAATCGAATGATCCTGTAATACCCCGTATTAATTTTTTCCCTCTTGTCTAATTAAATAGTG
>JAPKLW010006484.1:0-17284 GCA_026898455.1 Plectranthus barbatus | reverse complement strand
TGCCGAGTTGTGAAGCCGATGAGGTGGTTATCACTGCGGCTGGGGGCCGCCCAGCGCTTTAGTGCCGACGAGGCGGCCGCCTCGGCCGTATTTTGCAACTATGCATTATAGCAAGAATATAATAACAATGATAACAAGAACATAATAACAATGATAATAGCGAGTACTTAATTAAAACGTAATAGCAAGAACATCGCCCAGTCCGACTCATTGCATTCCCTCGCCTGTACATCTCACGAATATAGCCAAAAGTACGTTTTTCAGATTGGTGTCATAACTTTTCAGGTTATTTGAATGATGAGATTTGACAAAAAAACAAAAAAACATATATATACATAAAAATGTCGGGGGACCGAGTGCGATCGCATTAAAAATTCGGAAAATCTAATAAAACAATTTTGTTGAAAATTAAATGAAATAAAAAAAAAAAAAAATTGCCGAGTGCGACCCCGAGTGCGACTCGCTGTCGACACGTGAATCCGAGAAAGGGGCCCACCCGGTAGCGACTCCGACTGCGACCGAGTGCGACTCGGTCAAAAAAAATAATATTTTAAATCAGTCAAATAAACCCTAAATTGGTCCCCCCCCAACATTTCGCAATCGTCGTTTTTTTTCATTTCAGAGTGAATCGCACTCGTCTCTCTAGACGAACCGCCGGCCGTCGAGCTCCTCCGCCCCTCCAGCACCGTCGCCGTCGCCGTCGCCATGGCAGATGGTTTTCAGGTTATGATCTAAATTTGAATTTTTGCTCTATATATGTAGTTAAATTTGTAGAGATATGTGTGTTGTTAATTTGTTTAATTGTGTTTATTTTTTGATTTATATTGTTGATAAATGTTGAATTATTTAAGGTATTTTTGATGGAAATTGTTTGTGGTTTATTAGGTATATTTTGATTTATATTTGTGGTTTATTCGTGTAAATGTTGGATTTATATTTGTTGTTTATTCGTGAAAATGTTGGATTTATTCGTGGATTTATTTATTGAATTATTCGTGAATTATTTGTGGTTTAGTAGGTAGATGTAATTGTTTATTTGAAGAAATTGTTTTGTATTTTGATTTTGTGGTTAGTTGGAATTTTTGTAGTTTTTATGGTTAATTTATCATATTTTAATTGTGATGGTATTATATGTGCAGATTGAATGGATTAGACGTGACTTACATGGTGCATCTAGTAAAATAAACTTATGCACTAAAATTTCGGTATTAGATCACATAGATGTAACATTACGGTCTGTAGGAGGGGGGCAGTTAGTAGAACAGTTTAAGAATGGACCTTTTGGGAAATTATTAAATTGGAAAAAGCAGGGTTCAAGTGCATCTCAAGCACTTTTAGAATTATTCAGTTACCAAATTAGATCTCCCAACCCACATGAGTTATGGTTTTTAATTGGTCGTCAGCCTATTAGATTCTCGGTGACGGAGTTTGCTCTAGTGACTGGTTTTATGTTTGGATCTAGTAGTTTTGATGTTGCTGGACATTATGACCCATCTAGTACTACAGTGTATGTACAGTTTTGTGGTTCTAGGTCTATCACTGCGAGGGATTTGTTAGGCATATTCAAGGGTATGAACATAGATAAAACTAGACATGACTTGTACTTAAAGGTGGCTAATCTTCTAGCATTATGGTACTTCGTACTTGGGTATTCGGAGAAGCGCAAGATAGAGCCCTGGATGTATGAATTACTTGATAGGTGGGATATTTGGTGTGGATTTCCATGGGGTGCATACGCGTATCAGTCTTTACTTCATTATATCGCGTATGTTCCCACCATAGTTGCTGAACTTGGTCAAAGCTTTCATCTTGGCGGACCGATCTGGGCTTTGCAGGTAAATTATTATAACTTTTATTGCTTCATTCTTGCGAGATAATTTTAATTAACTAGGACATTTAATTGTGTAGGTGTGGTCTTACGAGGCCATTCCGAAGCTGGCAGCTGAATGTTGTACAGTCAATACGCCGATTGTCTTTCTAAGATTTTTGAATTGGAAGTTTAGCAGGCCAGAGATTAAGAATTGGAGTACTTTTTTTGCTGATCCGAATGTAAGTAATTTCGATAAATATTTTTAGATTTTTAAATATATTTACTTACAATTGCGTTTCTTATTGCAGCTGTCATCCTTGCCTTTTTTATATCCTACTGCTGACGAGGAGCGCATTGCATATTATTTGTCTAGTCAGCAAGAGAATCCCATTGGCGTTGCATTTCACATGCCTGAGAATCCAGTACGCCCAACCAGAAGACGAGATGACGGTCTCCCTGTTCTGTTTCGTCGAGCAACCCATGCAGGAGGAAGTAGAGATGGTGATGAGGGGCGACATGATGATGAGGGGTCTCATGCTGATTTTGGGTCTACTGCTGGTCATGAGGATGTAGGGCATGACGATGATGATGATCAGGGTCAAAATGTGGGTGGAGGGCCTCGTGACGGAGGACATGAGGAGCCACATGACTCCAGAGGATCTCGTAGGCGCAGTCGTTCGACCCGACATGGTTCTTCATCCAGTGGGTCCTCTGGTGATTATAGGAGATTTCGTGGATCACGGAGATTGTTTGCAATGATCCGAGATGCTGTTACTGCTGCGGTGAATGCTGCAGTTCCCGCTGCGGTTGATCGTGCATTCCGTACCTATGGTTGTAGACGAGATGATGTTGGCGAGTCTAGCCAGAGTAGGAGCCGGAGACGTGAGATGGAGAGGGTGCCGGATCAGGTTCCGGAGCAGGACCAGGATCAGGATCATGATCAGGATCAGGATCAGCCGCCAGTGCGTGAGCACCGCAGGCATAGTTCAGTTGAGACTGGTCGGCGTAGCAGGTCCAGTTCGGCTGGTCATGAGCGTCGCAGACATAGTTCGGTGCAGCCACTTGATA
The DNA here is from genome assembly GCA_026898455.1 of Plectranthus barbatus. Taxonomy (NCBI): domain Eukaryota; kingdom Viridiplantae; phylum Streptophyta; class Magnoliopsida; order Lamiales; family Lamiaceae; genus Plectranthus; species Plectranthus barbatus. The sequence goes on along the minus strand of JAPKLW010006484.1, from coordinate 14,406 downwards.
TACCCTCTCCGAGCGCTTTTGGGATACCCGGGACTACAGCCACTCCGAGTCAGTTAGCTATACCCGGGACTTCAGCCACCCCGAGCCATGTTGATATACCCGGCAGTTCAACCACTCGGGGACTTTTTGATGTCTCAGAGTTTGTATCCAGCCCCGCCAGCACTTATAATAGAGAGCTAGCATTGCTCGTCAGGGACGATGATGTTCTTGAGGTATGTTCTTATAAGTTATTTATTTATTAGTAATTGATGACATTAACTTTATAAAGTGTTGTGTAGGTTGGAGATGGTCGTCCGTGGAGAATCACCACAGCTGATTATTGCAGATATCATGATTGGTTACAATCTGGACAGGAATCTCGGAAGTTTAACCCCGATGGTCACGGATACGGGTTGCCAAAATTGTGGTTCACCCATATTGAAGACATCAATGGACGACTTGATGATACCGTGATTGAGTGGTATACACAGATAAGGCAGAAGACTGCACCACCAAGAATACGTATTGTGAGGCCTCAATTCTATGTAAGTCAATTTGATTCTTTTTTTTATTTGTCTTCTTTTAGGGTATTTTGGGTACTAATTGTACTTTGTTGTGTTTGTTTTTTAAGGACTTAATGAAAACTGTCAAGAGAGACGAATTTCCTGCAAGCGTCCAGAAATTTATAAAAGGGATCGACGCATCGACATCGAAGGATTGGTTTGGAGCAGATACGGTAAGTATTATCTTCATTTATATTTTATTTATGATTAATGAAAATGTAGTAATTATTGTGATAATATTTATGATTATTTTAATTTTGCAGATTATTGTACCGTGCAAGGTTGGCACGAAATGGTACACTGTTGTCTTTCGTATTCCCAGTTGGAATGTTGAAGTGTACGATGCATACGCGCATCAGGCAGAACCGCATCAATCGCAGAAGCTGCTGAGTGAGATAAGAAAAATGACTGATTGTTTTCACTGGTATCTTAAGAGACTTGGCTATTGGGATCAGAACACATTGAGATTACGTGAGCCCACTGCAGGGAAGATGGCCGTGACACATGTTTATAAATTCGAGAGCAATGTTCGTCGCCTGCATGATCTGTTTGCTTGTGTGCACATCGATGAGGTAGCATTTGGGGTACCAAGCATTGCTTGGATGCATGATGTTAGCAATTACCCTAGATATAGGAAATTTCTAGCTATTCAGTTTTTCCTAAACACTGTTTGATTTTGATTGTTTTTGAACATGTTTCTATTTGTATTTGTACTTCTTTATATTATATTTAGGACTTCGGTTTATTCGTCGACAAACACTTAATTTTATTCAATACAACAAATGAGATGATGTTATTCATTACAAACAAAGTCGAAATACACTAATTGTTCGTAGTTCGATCTGGACATGTGCGCTTAGTGTGTGTTTCAGATCTGCATATACTGCATTTTTTCTTTGCGCGTTGCCTACTACTTGAAGATTGACCAATATCGGCACCCGATGGGCGTCTACGAGATCTAGGTCGTCCAGCTTGACGAGATATAATTGGAGGCAGGACACACAACGAACTTGCTTCGGCAGAAACATCCCATTCGTCTTGCGGTGGCAGTGACTGCACGACTCCACCGTATATTTCTCGCCAAGTTGATGTCTTATAGTAATGACTTACATAGTCGTACGGGTTCAACCCAACATGACTGTCACAATTATGATTAAGTTAATAACATATTATAAAATGAAAATTAACTTAAATACGTTTACCTAATTGCAGCAACGGCATGCGAGCACGGGATGAGGTCCAGTTGCAACTCACGACAATCGCATGTGGATAACTCCAGATCAACCCTCCAAGTTCTTTCTCCTTCATTCACCTTCATTTTCATTGCTGATATGGGTACAACTGAATATGAATGCGAGAGTTCTACTAACGGTGTTAATTTTGCAACAGCCTCCTCCGTCAAGATATCCTCACGCGCAGATGCCTTAGCTCTTTTTTCATCAAACCATTTTTCAAGAATACCTCTGTAGGTGTCAATAATAGAGCAGATAGGCAACCGTCGGGCATCCAGTAAGCGAGCATTGAAAACCTCAGCTGCATTTGATGTCAAGAAACTATATCGACGTACAGGACATTGCGACCTAGCCCATCGATCTGGTCCTACATCCAATAGTTTCTGAAAGGCTGCTGGTTTCTTCTGATTGATTCTATCCATCGCTTGTTCATATGTTGCCGATCGATAAGCGTAAGCAGCACGTTGGTACAGCGCAGCAATGTCCTTACCGTACCCTGTCATTTTATTTAGAAGATGGTAAAAACATAAGCCGTGTGGCACACCAGGATACACTTCACTGATCGCATTGGAGATGCTAATGTGTTGGTCGGATACAATCAGCATTTGATCTGTGCATCCAAAAGAAATCCGTAATCGAGACATGAACCACTTCCAACACTCATCATTCTCGATGCTACCGACACCAATAGCAAGTGGAAAGACATTTTCGTTACCATCTTTTGTGACAGCAACAAATAAGACGCCTTTGTTTCGACCCTTCAAATGAGTGGCGTCAACAACGATAACCGGTCTTAATAACCCGTTCTGAAACGCCGTCCGTGAAACACCTAGAGCAACAAAACAATGATGAAATCTTCCATCGGAATCAATCTCCAAATCTGTTAAAGTACCTGGATTTTATTGTCTTAACACCTCCAGATATTTGGGCTGGATAGAAAAACAATCTTCTATACCACCATAGATCATCGAAATTGCTGCATTTCGAGCTTTTAGTGCAACGCCATAGCTAGTACGGATCCCAAATGATGCCTGCAACTCCGTCATAATTTCACGGGGTTTTATAATTGATCCTTGCCGACGCATCTTTCGTGCAAAATACGCGGCAACAGCTTTGGTACGGACATTCCGGGATCTTATGCCTGCAAGATTGTTAACGCAATCATGATTACGATGGAACTTGCGTATGATCCAGCAACTACCTCAGCATGATGCCCGTATGAAGAACGAACAAGAGGCACTTCGTTTGCAAGTGTACTCAACGCGAGTACTAGATGAGCGCACCACTTTAAATTCAACACGTTGCTCCATATGCAAAAGAGATACGGCAATTAGAAGATCGTCCTTCGTATAGAAGATAGAGCCCAATGAAAGTTCCCGATCTAGTATGGCTGCAACATCTCGTACCACTGGTGACTGTGATGAATCCAACGATATAATTGGAACTAGCCAATTATTTAGATCGCCTTCAACGTGACATGAATCCGGGAGAGGATGGGTTGGCATAAGATTGGATATAAACGCACTCATTCCACCAACTGATCGGATCCATGCAGAAAACTCAGCCACTGTAAAATTCTTTAATGCATCAGAATTGATGAAATCTTCATCATCACTAGACTCCTCCTCGGATTCCTCGTCCTCCTCTTCATCATTAGAGTCAACGATATGACCCTCACTTGTTGAGTGGTGACCTGTATTTTCATTCTCCTCCTCCTCCTCCTCCTCCTCCTCGTATGGATGCTCATATTCTTCATGGGGAGGCTCATCGTTTAAATTGGGTATTTGGGAGCTCCGACTACCACCTTCTGAAGACGTACCAAAAATCAATGAGTCCCCAAATCTTTGTAGATCTTCCAGACCTGGACTAAAATGCTGGTAAATTGGTGGACTGCTTGATGATAAGAACGGCCTGTATGGGGATGGCTCCCGATGTGAAGTCCCAACACCGGTACTCGCCGTATAATTCATAACAATATAAACATGCGGCTCCGAATAAAGAGCAATCAATCGTTGAAGCTCTAGATCCGTCACCAACAACGATTTCATAAATCTGCCACTTCGGGATTGGGCAGTGTAATAAATATTATACTCACCGAGTATGGCTTCCGCATCAAAAATAAGTTGAATGTTGCTTCTTAATGCGGCTATGGAAATGTTGGCGACTGGTATATAAACCAGTCGTTCTTGTCCGCCAATGTAGTTGCACGAGTCATCCCATTGCCCATTGTAGTGAAGAATTACGCTGCACCAATTCTCCATTTTGAGAAACAAAAAAATTTATTTTGATGAAGATAGACGGAGACTGAAAGTGAAAGTGAAACAAAAGATGTAGTGCGAAGAAATGTGTATGCCACCACAAACTTCACTTCAATTATATAAGTTATACAGAGTGTCGGCAAATAGTTGAAGGAAATAAAATTGATCAAATAAAAAAAATTGATCTCTGCAAAATTTTCAAAAATATCATGTACGATTCATTACTCTTCACATAATATTTCCAACAACCTATATAATAGGTATGCAGTGTGCATGGACTCATCATATCAATATGTTTGAACACTTTATTGCACTACTATGCAATAGCAAAATAAGTAAAATATTCTCGTGCAAAATCAACTCAAAAGTATACAAAATAAATTTTTATAAATTAAATAGGAAGAATTAGATTTTTAAAATTTAAATATATATTTAAAAAAAAAAAAAAAAACATGAGTTAGACCGGGTCGCCACCGATCCCACTCGGTGGCACTCGGGTCTCACTCGGCGGGACCGACAAAATATATAAATATAAATAGAAAAAAAAATTGAGTGCGACCGAGTCGCAACCGTTCCAACTCGGTCGCACTCGTGTGGGACCCACACTTTTTCGAATTAAAATATTAATTGAGTGCGACCGAGTCGCCACCGTTCCCACTCGGTCGCACTCGGTTCGCAATCGTGTGGGACCCACCATTTTTCGAATTAAAATATTAATTGAGTGCGACCGAGTCGCAACCATTCCCACTCGGTCGCACTCGGTTCGCACTCATGTGGACCCCAAAGTCAACATTTTAATCGAATTTTGCTCTTAAAAAAAACACGAGAGAGACTTGGCTATTCCTTTTTAATTTTTTTAAAACCCGATAGCTACCCTAATTATTTCTTTTTGTGAGTAAATAAATAGATTTTGGTTCAAACATCTATAAAATTAGTTAACAACAAATTTTAACTAAAAGATTAGACATATAAGTCACAATAATTGCAATCAAATGATTTGTAAACTAATTTCAACACTAAAAATTGTACTTTTGGCTAAAATTGCAATGAGTTAATAAAAGTGGCTAAAATTGAAATGTGTTATAAGAAAATGGCTATTTCAGATAATTTAGACAAAATAAAAACTAGCTTTGTAAACTGGACGCAAGCAGAAAATAATTGGCATCTCCAACTATCACCTCCCTATGAATGCATTATTGACACAAAACCTGGTAAAGAATTCTAGTGAATTTTGCACTACAATTGAAGGCAATAGACACAAAGTATGGAATACAGCTTTTTAGTTTCATTCTTTTTTTCCTTCACATCTCAATTTCTTGGCCGACCTACATATTATCTGTGTACTCGGTGAAATTTATTAGCTTTTGTTTCCATTAATTTTTTTTTCTCTTTCATTTATTACATTGCAAAATTAAAAGTATACAATGATTTATAGTTTATTGCAAAAAAATCACATCAAAGAGTGCATGCGAGTTTTTTTATGAATTTCTAAAGAAAGTATTAAATGAGGACTCAAAAGAATACTGAAATAAAAAAAATATATGAAAAAAGAATAATAGAATGAATGAAAAAAAAAGAAAAAAAAAAAGAAAACTGATAAATATCCTAGAGCATTTGTGGTGCGCACAACATTGTAGAAGAATTAATAGATGTTAAAAGACATGAGGATATTTAAATTTATCTTATAATGATGTTATTAATTTTAACAAAAGAAGATATCTTAAATCGAACAAGTTTTATTTTAGGGGTTTTGATGAAGGTTTTATTTTTTAATGGGGATTTTATTTTAGGAGTTTTGATAAGGCTTTGTTTTAGGAATTATATAATTGAATATTAGTTTTTTAATTAGGATTTTAAATTAAATTACAAGGTTAAAATTGAAATATTATAAATATATTTTTTGAAGGGGTTATTTAGAAAAAAAATATATAACCATGTTTAGAATCATCTAATATATATAGGCAAGAACATGGGTTCGTATAAGAATTCTCTATGTGATTGTGTTTGAAACTCAATCTATTATCTCGTGTCACTAGAAAAAAGTATACAGGGGTGGATCAAAAGATAACTTGTTTTATGATGAAATATAAGAATAAATCTAAGTCTTTCAAGTTTTGATCAAAATGTTCAAGATTCTATAAACTCTGTATCATTTTAGTGTAATTATATGCATAATAAGATAATTAAATTTTGTCATTCATTTAAGTAATATTATATAAAACTGCACTAAAATGCATATACGAAATTTATTCGCATTTGTCATTATAAATTTCATTATCACCTCATTCACACCATTCATATATAGGGATGCATTATATGGTTATCCACCCTCCCTATATTATATAAAACTAAAGTCAAACATTTCAATTAGAATTTGGACTGATATGATTAAATATTTTGAAAGTTTAATGTAACGCCCCCATCTGACCTTCCCAATATGGGGCCACGTTACATTGATGTTTCAGGTTTTGATGAGCATTTGATACATTCAAATAAGAAAAAGACTTGAATTAATTTTAAAGATAGTTAAACATAAGAAATGATTCTTCGAGTCAATAACAGAACAGAGATTTAGTCGAACATATATTTAAAAGAGGGAAGGGTTTTCAGAGAGTGTAGCAGCGTGTGTGTAACGTGATGGTGACATGTATATGAAGATACATGCCACAGGATCTGTAAGCTTTTCAAAAACACATTTATTCTCCTTCTTCTGCTTACACCTGCTACCTCCATTCCTGCTGCTTAACCTACACGATTTAGAAATATCGCGAGGGCTGAGTACTTTCGTACCCAGTGAGAAACATGCCAAAAACATACATTATATATGAAACATGCTATGCAACACACACAGCTAAACACGGGGTTTTGTTGAAATAAACCGTGCTAGCCAAATCATTTTACTCACACACCCATTATTTTTAGTGTTGTCATATCTGTTCGGTTTTGTAACTGGAAGTTGGCCGGCTTCCAAATTACGATGACTAGCAAGGAATGAGTACACACTCAACCTACTGTCATTTAGAGTGCACTAGTCTCAGAAATCCTGTTTGAGACCCGATCGCTTATTAAATCATATTTCACAATCAATCATCAACATCATCTCAATCATATCATTAAATCTCCGACCTCATAACATGTTCCCCTTATATCTTCATAATCCCTTCGTATGGCGTCGCTACCCCATACTACTAATGAAATCCTAGCGCAGTTATAAGAAACTGGTTCCGAACATCATTATTTTACTCTCTGTCAACGGGAAAAGACAGAGGACAGAATGACAACACAAAACATGCATAGCATTTTCAGTTTAAAAGCAAAATATTTTACCACGCATTTTGAAAATAAAACACGCATTTGATTTTTATAGATTTGAAATAGTTTCCCACAAACTTTCAATCTCATCACATCATTCAATCATTCACTTTCTCATTCATCATATACTTTCACGATCGATAAGAGTAGCTCATGTACTATCCTTACATGGTTCTTGTCTTATCAATAACTCTCTGTTATAAGCTTTCAACAGAGGACAGATATAATAGCACAAAATCATGCATAGCAGTTCTCAATTTAAAAAGGAAAACATTTTATCTCACATTTTGAAGAGAAAACACGCATTTGATTTATAGTTTTGAAATAGTTTCCCACCATCTATCAGCCTTACCCTTGAGTTGGTAAGACATACAGTTAATCTTTTCTCCCTCTGAGCACCTCATGTGTTTAAATATCTTCTCGAGTTCTCTGACCCAGTCTTCAGCAGCAGTGGGTCCTTCTGTCCCATTAAAGGTCGGTGGGTGCTGCTTTCTGAATGTTTCCACCCACATTACGGATGGAATTTCCGGTATCTGCCATTGTGGTGGCTGGTTAGGTCCTTGCTGCCCTGCAGCATTCTCTTCATCGGACGATATCTCATAATTTTCATATCCCTGATTCCCGGGACCTTCCTCCCAGTTTGGTTCCTCATATTCGGGCTGTGGATTGGCTCTTCCACGCCCTCGGCCTCTCTGGCCTCTTCCTCGTCCTCGGCCTCGGCCTCCGCCTCTGCCTCGGCCTCTCCCTCTTCCTGGCTCAATAAATTCCATTACACCTTTCTGCAAAACCATATCCAGCTACAATCATATTCTCTCAAACATCATATATTCTAACAAAGCAATTGCGAGGTTCTCCTCGGAAAAAGGAAAATGCTCCCTGAATCGTCTCACAAACCTCTCCAGGGTCCATTTGTCACCACAACATCAACCAACAGTCAGTCCCAAAGTCAAAAGATAACTACCCACACATCCTGTGTCTCGGGGTAACTACTGGCCTCTAACACATCATACCAAGGTTCCTTCGAATCCTCACACGAACACACTCACCCGAGTCTCGACTACTTCTATTAGGCTCTCCGTGCATTCTGCACACTCAGCATAAACACTGGATTCTCCAGTCATAACACAAGATCTACAAAACTTACAACAACCATGGGTGTCGTTTCACTCCACCCCTTACTACGAAAATGCACAACAATCAGTACAACCAATGCCTTTTCAAGGCCTATAATTATCAGGTTAATTCTAGTCCATCCTTATTATCCCTCAATTCCACACCAACACTTCACACTTCAGCTCAATGTTCAACTAACGCATCTATAGCCATAACACCGAGGTTTGGTTACTTGCAATTTATTCAGATGTCAAATTAGTACTTTTACAGTTAAATCACATTTCCAAGTGGTCACCTCACTGGTGCCAAAACATAAAAATTTCCAAGTATAAATATCAAAACCTTCCACATTCAAAATTCTATTCAACCCCTTTCATCATCAACAATAATAACATTCTCAATCAATCACAAAATTTCAACTTAACTCGATCAATCCATCCTTTTCACTCCATAAATAAGCCATTTTCTTTACCAATTTCAATTACTTCCAACAAAACTCACACTGTTTAAATCATTCAAATCGTACTAAAAATTGCAAGTAGGGAAACTTTTAAATTTTGAATCATTAAAAATTTTAAAACGTACCTCAGGTAGCGCAAGATGGAGTAGGGTGTTAGCATGAACGATCATCTCTCACTGATTTTCAAAACATTCTAAGACTCGAAGTTTTAAAATATTTTGAAAATATTTTTTTTTTTTTTTAAAACTTGAAAACTACGCTCTGATACCACCTCTTTTACTTGGCTTATTAGATGCTTGAGCTCAATGATCCTTGTTCTCAAATTCCTACAATTAATCATGGTGTACCCAATTAGGATAAGCGATCTAGGACAACGGTAAACCTCAACAAATTCTAAGAATTAATTTACCGTCAAACTTAAATTCCACATATTTTCCATAATTTTCTTTCGATCCAAACCATCAATATCTATGCATGTTTTACACCCATCATGCTCCCATAATCATATATTTAACTCAAAAATTCCCAATCAATATGTCACATGCTTCCTCTTTAATTTAACATGCTTCAACCTCTCTTAATCAAAATAGAATTTAATCCGACTCTCGATTACAATAACCTACACCTTAAATATGTTTAACATGCTTGGATAAACATATATTAAACTTAAAAATTGAGAATAACTTAAATCGGATCGAGATAAACACGAAAAATCAAGTTATGGTTCGAGAAAATCACATTCAAACAAGATTTAAAATCTGAAAATAGGATTCTCACCAACTCCGGCGGGCTCACTTCTCTCTACGATAACTTTCTCGCTCCTCGTCCTCTCAAAGCCCACGAGTACTCAAATCGAAGCTTGGAGAACGAGCTTTCAGATGGAGGTGGTGGCTCGTCAAAAGGTGGCCGGAGTTGGCCGTAATCGCGACGGGAACAGGGCAGCGTGGAGAGAGAAATGGGTGGGGATGCTGGAATGGTTTGGGAGTGGGGTGACTTCTCTCTTCTGTATCTCCTTCGACACTCAGCCTCACGACGCGTACTTTAGCTTCACGGAAACCTTGAAGAACAAGCTTCAAGATGGTGGTGAGAAATCTCCGGAAAATTGACCGCCGGTGGCTGGAATTCAGCCGGAAACAGGGACGACGAGAAGGGGCTGGGCTGGGAAGAATTCACCACAGTTTGGTGACCCTCCTTCTCTCCTCGATATCTCGCTCGATACTCTGCCTCACGAGCTCCACCTTAGCTCGATTTGAAGCTAGAAGAGAGGGCTATCCGAGGGTGGTGGCGGTTCGTCGAGAGATGGCCGGAGGCGGCCGGAATATGGCCGGAAAAATAAGGTGGCGGGCTGGGGTGTTATCTCTCCCTCTCTTCTCTCTCTCACTCTACTTCTCCTTCTCCTTCTATTTCTCTCTATTTCTTTTGTGTATATAACTACTCCATTCACATGCTCTTATATAGGCATAAAAAGATATTTAATTATTATTATTATTATTAATAATAATAATTTCTCCACTAATTCCTCCACATTACTATTATTAATAATAATTTCTCCACTAATTCCTCCACATTATTATTATTAATAATAATTTCTCCACTAATTCCTCCACATTATTATTAATAATAATTTCTTCCACTAATTCCTCCACATTATTATTATTAATAATAATTTCTCCACTAATTCCTCCACATTATTATTAATAATAATTTCTTCCACTAAATCCCAACACCATATTCAAATTTTCTTCCAAAATTCTTAAAAATTCTCATCATGAATACAAACTTCCCATTATACAAATCTCAATATTCACATAATTCATTTCCCATTAAAATTTCAATGGGGATTATTCATGGATATTACATCCAATATAATTAGACAAGAGGGAAATTAATACGGGGTATTACATCTAATTTTAGTAATTAAATATATATTAAGGGTAATTAAGTAATTACATTATATTAATCTTTCTCATTAACCAACTCAACCTTATATCTTATTTTCTCTCTCCTCTGTCATCGTTATACAATTTTAAATAATTATAATTCATTTAATTTAAGTTATTTTTTTTATGTACTATATATCAAATTTAAGATAATTTAATTATTTTTCAAACAAAATCTCTATTACATATGTTCGAAATAAGATAATCGCAGTAAAACTAAATAATATAATAGCTAAATAATATATCATAATATGGAGAATAATGTAATAACATAATATATTTACCTAATGTGGATGTTGTTCCTATAAAAATTGAGGAAAATCTCGATTTCATTGTTGCGGTTGCATTTTATAGATAAAAAAGTGTTTAATTGGTATTTATTTGTCGATTTTATATTACATTATTCAACCGTATATACATTATTCATGTATGTATTTTTTGCGGTTGCATGACTTGGATCAAAGAGTTGTCAGAATGATACATTATGTATTGACTGAGTGGTACATTATGTGTCTAATGTATATTCCATTATTCAAGTTTGTTTTTCCGTGGTTGCATGATGTAGGTCAAAGAGTTGTGTGAATGGTACTGTGTATCGACTGATTGGTACATTATGTGTCGACTATATATTACATTATTTATGTCTGATTTTTCACAGCAAAGAAAATGTGTGGCTGAATATAAGAGTACATGGTCAAACTACTACGGATAAAATATTGTTGGACATTGCTTGATTCAGAGCACAATAGTGTTAGCGAGAGCAACTTCACTATTGCAAACTCACATCTCGAGTAAATTGTTAAAACCAAATTCGTAGAAAGATTCAAGAAATGAAGTTTGTTGGTTATTTACAATTATAAACATCTTTTTAAGTTTGAATTTATAATTGCTATTTTAAATGTTAAAAGTAATGCACATGGGTGTAATGCTACAATGTTGTTTTGTTTTTCTTTACATTTTAGTATTATACTTTATGAAATAGTGGATTAACAACAAAAATACTAAGTAAATATTAAAAATTGAAAGATTGAAATACATAAGATTTAAAAATAAAAGACCACTATTGGTTCTTGCTTTAAATTTTATGAACTTTTCCGCCTTTTTTAATCACAAATTGTCATTTACTTGCAGTTTGCACAACGCCACACTTAATTGTGAAGTCAAACACCTATCACTTCCATCAGTCTTAGAACATCTAGTGAAAAATATCAAATTGCTCTAGAACATCATCAACACAAAAAAAAAAAAAAAAAAACAGTTAACTTTATTCATCGATCTGCATTATCTAATTATCCTTATCATTTGTATTATGTAACATTATTTAGTTTTAGACATTACATTATTTGATTTTAATATGATTATCTTATTCCTTACATATGTAATAGAAATTTCGCTTGAAAGATAATTAAATTATATTTAATTTGATATATAATAAGTGAAAAAATAATTTAAATTGAATGAGTTATTATTATCTAAAGTTCTATAAGAATGATAGAGGATAGATAAAAATGATGAGAAAGAAAAATAAGAAATAATATTAGATTGGTTAACGAGAGAGAATAATATAACTTAATTATCTAATTACCCTTAATGTATATTTAATAACTAAAAATAAGAATCAAGTCATAATTTAATAACCGTTGGATTAATAAAATAAAGAGTTGATATTTGGCTTCATATTACATGATCATATGATAAAGACTCCTCATACGTTAAATAAAAAATAAATTTGGATCCTTTATTTTGTTGATCCAATGGTTATGATAATTAAAGATCCATTAATTAAATAAGGTAACTACAGTATCTTAGTAATTTAGCTTTTAAATTTGTGTAATCATCTTCTCTATCCTTAGATCAAAACATTTTTCCCCTCATTTTTCTCTTTCCTCATATTACGACGAGTCATATGATATTCATATTGCATATGTTCAATTTGAAAGATTTGCATGAAAACTTTGATTTTGTTATGTTGTTATATGTCATTCATTGCATTTACGGTGTAAATAAAAAAAATCAATTTTTGCATAGAAAATGTCTCAAGTAGCATCATTTTTTGTTATCAATTGATGCATTTTTTCACATGAACACGGTGCATTTTATTCTAAAGTATATAAATTTTCTCTGAACATTTTAGTGATCATATATTGTATTTTTTGTTCTTTTATTGCACCTAATTTTTACAGATTTAAAATTAAATCTGAAACGTTAATATTATTAATCAAAGGCTAAGATCAAGTATTATTTCACATCTAAGAGGTGGTTTTCACCCTAGTGCACCCCTATATATTTATATAGGGGTGCATTCAATGCTGAACATATGTTCATGAATGAACATAGATCAAAATTCAGCCATTGATTTTGAAAATAGGCGTCCCTGATTTTCTGTTGTCATTATCATTGTTGACAGCTTCTTCTATCATTAAAAGGGCAAATTAGTCCTAAACGAAAAAAATTGAAATTAAATTAAATCTGCATGCTGATTTTTCGGATTCAGTTACCAAAACAAATCCCCACAATTTTTCCATTATTATCGTATAAATTGGAAAGAGAAATAAGATCATGTTGCATATTTTTGGGGTGCGGTTACCAAAAAAATACACCACAATTTATTTCATAATCTTAAGTTAATCGTTATCATTGTTTATGGCTTTGTGTGTCATTGTAAGGTAATTATGTCAAAGTGTGATAAACTGCATGGTGAAATAAGATTTTTTGGCTGATTTATCGGGTGTGGTTTCAACTTCCACTAATCTATTATCGTTAAATACATAAACAACTTTAATTATTCGTACAATGATATTGAATAAATATAACAATGATCTTAGATGTGTATTAAAAGTCAATTAAGATTAAACCGATAAATTTTGATAAAATGATATTGAATACAAGTAACAATGATAATATCAGAAGCGTACAATGCTACATATTAGTTCACACAATGTAGAAAATAAATAAACAAGAATTCAAACAATGAAACATTTATTCAAAAATAAGGACGCATTTAAAATAACAAAGATAATAGTGAGTACTTAATTAAAACGTAGTTAGCATAAATGGATCAAATCCTAAACAAGAACATAATAGCAAAGTTGTAAAACTCGCTAGGTGCTAGTCGGGCGGTGAAGGTGCGCCTAGCGCCTAATCGATCTAATCGGCGCCTAATCGATATCCAAGAGGCACTAGGTGATTATGCAAATTTATTTGTTTTTCAATATATTTGCATTGGGCCAATAACTTTAATTATAGTGTATGACCCATTAATAGAATTATTTCACTCAATAAACTCACTATGAGGCCCATTTATCTAAAATACACTAAAACCTAGTTAAAGCTTGCTCCAGCCGTCCCCAAGTTTTCTGTTGCGCAGGTAGTATATTTTCCCTCTAGCCACCTTTTTATTTCATCTCTTTCTCTATTCAGGCTCATCTCATCACCATTTTCTTTCTTTGTTGTTCTGGTTCACTATCGTTACTCTTTCATTGTAGTATTTGATGCTTTCGTTGTAATGTTTTGTTACTGCCGAGTTGTGAAGCCGATGAGGTGGTTATC